>JAVSCE010008974.1:0-101043 GCA_032199065.1 Smutsia gigantea
CCGATCTTAGATGAAAAGCTTTCAGCGTCTCGCCGTTAAGTATGATGTTAGCTGTGGGTTTGTCATATATAGCCTTTATGATGTTGAGGTATTTGCTGTCTATACCCATTTTGTTGAGAGTTTTAATCAGGAATGGATGCTGAATTTTGTCAAATGCTTTTTCAGCATCTATGGAGATGATCATGTGGTTTTTGTTCTTCTTTTTGTTGATGTGGTGGATGATGTTGATGGATTTTCGAATGTTGTACCATCCTTGCATCCCTGGGATGAATCCCACTTGATCATGGTGTATGATCCTCTTGATGTATTTTTGAATTCGGTTTGCTAATATTTTGTTGAGTATTTTTGCATCTACGTTCATCAGGGATATTGGTCTGTAATTTTCTTTTTTGGTGAGGTCTTTGCCCGGTTTTGGTATTAGAGTGATGCTGGCTTCATAGAATGAGTTTGGAAGTATTCCCTCCTCTTCTATTTTTTGGAAAACTTTAAGGAGAATCGGTGTTATTTCTTCTCTATATGTCTTGTAGAATTCAGAGGTGAATCCATCAGGCCCAGGGGTTTTGTTCTTGGGTAGTTTTTTGATTACCAATTCGATTTCGTCGCTGGTGATTGGTCTGTTTAGTTTTTCTGTTTCTTGCTTGGTCAGTCTTGGAAGGTTGTATTTTTCTAAGAAGTTGTCCATTTCTTCTATGTTTTACAGCTTGTGAGCATATAGGTTCTTATAATATTCTCTTATGATTCTTTATATTTCTGTGGGGTCTGACGTGATTTTTCCTTTCTCATTTCTGATTGTGTTTATGTGTGTAGATTCTCTTTTTCTCTTAATGAGTCTGGCTAGGGGTTTATCTATTTTGTTTATTCTTTCAAAGAACCAGCTCTTGGTTTTACTGACTTTTTCTATTGTTTTATTCTTCTCAATTTTATTTATTTCTTCTCTAATCTTTATTATGTCCCTCCTTCTGGCGACTTTGGGCCTCATTTGTTCTTCTTTTTCCAATTTCAGTAATTGTGTCTTTAGACTATTCATTTGGGAATGTTCTTCCTTCTTTAAATAGGCCTGGATTGCAATATACTTTCCTCTTAGAACTGCCTTTGCTGCGTCCCACAGAAGTTGTGGCTTTGTGTTGTTGTTGTCATTAGTCTCCATATATTCTTTGATTTCTGTTTTGATTTGGTCGTTAACCCATTGATTAATTAGGAGAGTGTTGTTAAGTCTCCATGTATTTGTGAGCCTTTTTGATTTCTTTCTAAAATTTATTTCTAGTTTTATACCTTGGTGATCTGAGAAGTTGGTTGGTAGGATTTCAATATTTTTGAAATTACTGAGGTTCTTTTTGTGGCCTAGTATGTGGTCTATTCTGGAAAATGTTCCATGTGCACTTGAGAAGAATGTGTATCCTGTTGCTTTTGGGTGTAGAGTTCTGTAGATGTCTGTTAGGTCCATCTGTTCTAGTGTGTTGTTCAGTGCCTCTGTGTCTTTACTTATTTTCTGTCTGGTTGATCTGTCCTCTGGAGTGAGTGGTGTGTTGAAATCTCCTAAAATGAATGCATTGCTGTCTATTTCCTCCTTTAATTCTGTTAGTATTTGTTTCACATATGCTGGTGCTCCCGTGTTGGGTGCATATATATTTATAATGGTTATATCTTCTTGTTGGACTGACCCCTTTATCATTATGTAGTGTCCTTCTTTATCTTTTTCTACTTTCTTCGTTTTGAAGTCTATTTTGTCTGATACAAGTAATGCAACACCTGCTTTTTTCTCTTTGTTGTTTGCATGAAATATCTTTTTCCATCCCTTCACTTTTAGTCTGTGTATATCTTTGGATTTGAGGTGAGTTTCTTGTAGGCAGCATATAGATGGGTCTTGCTTTTTTATCCATTCTGTTACTCTGTGTCTTTGATTGGTGCATTCAGTCCATTTACATTTAGGGTGATTATTGATAGGTATGTACTTATTGCCATTGCTGGCTTTAGATTCGTGGTTACCAAGGGTTCAAGGGTTGCTTCTTTACTATCTAACAGTCTAACTTAACTTTTTTGTTAAGTTATTGTAAACACAGTCTGATGTTTCTTTATTTCTCTCCCTTCTTATTCCTCCTCCTCCATTCTTTCTATACTAGGTGTTTAATCCTTTGCCTTTAGTTAGCATTTGGATGGTCTGCTTTCTTTGCTATGATTTTATTTTCTCTGGTGACATCTTTTTAGCCTTAGGTGTACTTCCATCTAGAGCAGTACATTTAAGATATCCTGTAGTGGTGGTTTATGAGAGGCAAACTCTCTCAACTTTCGTTTGTCTGGAAATTGTTTAATACCTCCATCATATTTAAAGGATAATCATGCTGGATACAATATTCTTGGTTCGAGGCCCTTCTGTTTCATTACGTTAAATATATCATGCCATTCTCTTCTGGCCTGTAAGGTTTCTGTTGAGAGGTCTGATGATAGTCTGATGGGTTTTCCTTTGTAGGTGATCTTTTTTCTCTCTCTAGCTGCCTTTAATACCCTGTCTTTATCTTTGATCTTTGCCATCTTAATTATTATGTGTCTTGGTGTTGTCTTCCTTGGGTCCCTTGTGTTGGGAGATCTATGAGCTTCGGTGGACTGCGAGACTACTTCCTTCCCCAGCGAGGGAAAGTTTTCAGCAATTATTTCTTCAAAGAAACTTTCTATCCCTTCTTCTCCCTCTTATTCCTCTGGTACTCCTATAATGCGAATATTATTCCGTTTGGATTGGTCACACAGTTCTCTTAATATTCTTTCATTCCTAGAAATCCTTTTATCTCTCTCTGCCTCAGCTGCTCTGTACTCCTGTTCTCTGTTTTCTATTCCATTAACAGTCTCCTGCATCTCATCCATTCTGCTGTTAAGCCCGTCAATCGCTTGTCTGATTTCTGCATTGTATTTCCTCAGTTCCCTCACTTCGTCCCTCAGCTCTTGCACATTTCTCTGTAGGTCCATCAGCATGGTTATGACTTTTATTCTGAATTCTTTTTCAGGAAGACTGTGCATTTCCATCCCTTCAGACTCCCTCTCTGGGGTTGTCTGGTTGATTTTGGTCTGAACCATATTCCTCTGTCTTTTCATGGCTATAGAATTGGTCACTGATAGTTGCCATGTATGTCAGGTGGGCTCTTTAAGACTTTAAAAAGAGAAGAAAAAAAAGAGAAAAAAAGAAAAAAAAGAAGAAAGAAAGAAAGAAAAGAAAAAACAAAAACAAAAGAAAAGAAAACCAAAAAAATGCCCACTGGACGTAGATTCTGTGGGAATGCTGTAGGTGGCACTATTGCCCCACTATTCCAAAGCTGTGGCTGCGCCGCTCTGCAGGGCCCTTTATCACTCTGGCAGGGGTGGGAACGACTAGGAGGCTGTTGATCTCAGTGAGAAGTGTTAAGTATGGCTACGCTTCCTCAGTCACCAGCTAAGGCGTCTGAAACTCCCCTGGACTCCCAGCCTGCTGGGCTGGGTGTGCTGGGGCAATCTGGCTCCTCCACTGGGCTCCTGTCTCTATAAGACCGCCGAAGAAAGCGCGCGCTTTTTTTTTTTCCTTCCCGGGAGCCGGCTGCAAGCACCCTGGCGCATTCCCCGCTCAGATTCTGCCCCTCTGTCTCTCCAATCTCCGCTGCACTGCGCAATGTGGGTCAGCGCTCCCCGCGCAGATCACCGGGGCTGGCTACTTTGTGGGGTGTGCTTCCACTCCCTCCCGGCTCTGAATCCTCTCCTCCCGCCGGTGCGCTGGGGTGGGGGAGGGCTCGGGTCCCGCCGGGTCGCGGCTCCGTACCTTACCCGCCTCTTGGTGTGCCGAGTCCTCTCGGGTGTAGCTGCACGCTGTGCGCTTTCCTGTGTATTCTCGTCTCTCTTTTAGGAATAGATGTATTTGCTGTGTTTTCGTAGATAAATATAGTGTTGGGAGGAGATTTCTGCCGCCCTGCTCACACCGCCATCTTCCTGGAAGTTCTCGAATTCATTCCGATATTTTTTCTAAGAGGACACATCAATGGCCAAGCATGTGAAAAGATGCTAAACGTCATTAGTCATTAGAGAAATGCAAATCAAAACCCAGTAAGATACTATTTCACACTTACTAGGATGCTTAAACTGAAAAAGACAGACAATTAACAAGTGTTTGAAATCCTCATGCATTGCTGGTTGGAATATAAAACGGTGCAACAGTTTTGGGTGACAGTTTGGCTATTTGCCAAAAAAATTAAACATAGAGTTAGCATTTGACCTAGTAATTCTACTCCTGGGTACATACTCAAGAGAATTGGCAACATATGTCCACACAAAAACTTGTACAGTAATGCTCATAGCAGCATTATTCATAATAGCCAAGAACTATAAACAACCCAAATGTCCATCAACTGATGAATAAACAAAATGTAGATGGTATATCCATTCAATGGAAGATTATATGGCCATAAAAAGGAAAGACAGATACATGCTATAATACAGATGAACCTTGAAGACATTATGCTAAGCAAAACAAGCCAGACACAGAAGGCCACAGATGATGTGATTCCATTTACGTGAATTTTCAGAGAAGGCAAGACCATACAGACAGAAAGGAAACGGTTGCCATGAGCTGGGGAAGAGAGGACTGCAGAATGACTGCTGATGGGTAAAGGATTTCTTTTTGGGGGTAATGACAATGTTTGGAATTAGTGTTGATAGTGGCACAACATTGTGAATATACTAAAACCATCCAATTACCCATTTCAAATGGGCGAATTTTATGATATGTGAATTATATGGCAGTAAAAAATCCTTATTGAAAATGATGATAATCATGCACGTTTATTAAGGGATAGCATTAATAGCTCTGCTCTGAGTTTTATGGATTATTTAATTTTCACAACAACCATGGAGATATGTTGTCCTACAATTTCCATCATACAGAAGAATAAACTGAGGATTACAGAGACTCAATAATTTGCCACTGAGTCACATGGGGTTTGAGGCCAGACTGGTTTTTAACACGGTGCCAGTGTTTTGTGCAAGCATGGCTGGGCCTTGAATGAGTTCCTGTTTACCCTGCATTGCAGTCAAGCATTCAGCTTTGGTATTTTGGGAGATTTTGATATTTTGTTCTTTCAGGATTCCACAATTGGATACTCTATGGCCGGGAGCAGGAATAGATCTGACTAGTAGTCCACTCCCATCGCAGCAAAGGACTTTGTTGAAGGCCAGCTGCATTCCTTGTTTGTTCAAATGTCATTTCCTGGGAGCAGCCCTCTTTTTCTTTTGATCATTTTTTTATTTGAGATACAGTTTATATAAATATTATATTGTTTTCAGATGAACTTAGTGATTCATCATTATATACATTAAATGCTCACCATAAGTTATCATCTGTCACCATACAAAGATATAACAATATTATGAGCTATATTGCCTATGTGAGACTTGCATCCCCATGACTAAATTATTTTATAATTTGAAATTTATACCTCTTGATCCCCAAAATCTAAATCAAAGGCCTTCTGTCTGAGGTTCTCATGGAACTGAACACGTCTTTTTTATAGCACCTATTACAGTACAGTGGAGATTTGATTAGTATCTCCTTTCCTCACTGGGCTACAAGCTTGGTGATGTCTGGGACCATGTCTGCTCACCATGGTATCCTCAGCAAGTGGCAGCGAGCACACAGTAGGCACTCAGTAAGTATCAGCGGAATGACTCAATGCTCACAGCTACAATCTTCACACTTCTCTACCTCTCCTTCTGAACAACGGCCCCCATTGAAAATGTATATACGATGCTTCTGGACCCCATGCTTGAACATGGCGCTGGAGTGCTACAGAAACACTGTCGGCTCGCACTATCGGGAACTGATGCATTAGCGGAAGGCTTTGGCTTTGGTTCGAACCCCAGAGACTCTTCTGAAACACTTCCCATGTGCTGTGTTCCTCTACTCTGACTGTTAGTTTGGCTTTCGCCTCACTTCTTGTCTCCACGAGACCTTATGACAGTTCATAATAGCCTTTCCCATACTCATCAATAATTTTACACCTAAAAATCTAACACCACCACTTCAGTGGCTAAACATGTACACTGCAGTATTCTCAAGATACAAATGAGTGGAGTGTCCCAGAAATATAAGTTAATTTCTTTAAGTTATGCAGCAAATAAGTAATAGACCCAGAGTGAGAAATGACTAGATTCTAAACTCCTTAAGGTATCTTTTTATATATTTAAAATTTCCTGACCATGCCCAGCCCAGTCAGTACCTGGCATGTATTAAGAGTTCATGAAATACTAGTTCAGTGGGCACCCAAATTCTTGCTGGAGGAGACCCACATTACATTCTGTATCAGCTGATTCCCAAACACCCAATGTATCTTCTTTCAACTAGACTTTCTAAAGCTATATGAATTTTGGGGTTGGAATGTCTAAGTTCCAAATATACCTAAGCTCACCAAAACGACTCCAATTTCTCATTTTTTCATATCACGAATGTTGGCATCACCATTTTTTATCCACCTATGGCTGAAATCCACTCTTGATTTTCCAGTCTTATTACTACACACAACCAGTGTCCTATAGGTTCTATCCGCACAACCCCTGTGTGCTTTCATTTCAATTCCCACTGCCACCACTGAATTCAGACTTTCATCACCTTTCAACTAGACTTATTGTAATAAAACAGTTTCTGACTTTCACCACGTCTGGGCTCTCCCCCAACTCCAATAGTGTCCAGATACTGTTTCTAGATTAATTTTTCTGATTCTGATGTATTCTCAAAAATTTTCAACAACTCCCTACACTGTTTTGTCCAATCTCCAATTTCATGGATTTCAAAGTCTTTTAAAAGTGATCCCAATTTACTTTTTTATCCTCATTTCCCCCTTCTGCATACACTATTTCTTTGGGCCAGCCAGAAGCAACTCTTCAGTGTCCCTTGGACAGAACGCATTTCCCCTCTTGATGCTACCTATGACTTATTCCCTGTGCTCAAATGCCTACATCTTGGTCTGAACATCTTAAATAAAAGCTCTCTAGGATTATTTTCTTGATTTCTGCCACCAGATGAAGTCCTTCTATCTTCTGATGTCTCTAGAGATCTATTTGTGCCTCTTCTGGGCACATCTCCTTGTGTTACAGTTTTTGATGGACATGCCTTTGCCTCTAGCAGAAAATGAGGTCAGAGTTCATGACTTAACAACTTAGTACCTGAACACTAAGCTAGTGTCTTGTACATAGTGGGCGATAATGGCATTTAGGTAATTCTCATTCTTTCATCACCCATTCCTGCCTTTTATATTCCTTGTAGTCGACATGTTATAAAGCTGAAAAAGCCAACCCATGTATCTTAAGCTCATTGCTCGGTTCATTTGTATATCCCACATATTTGAAATTGTTTACTAGCTTCATGTAATTAAGTAATATTTATAACTAGAAAACATCAACTTTTAAAAAGGTAATGGCATGGTGACTAATAAGGTAGTTATTCCTAGCTCCAATTCATTTTAAAATGGAAATAATGAGGAAAACTTACAATAGAACATTTAAAGACACACACAGTGGAGGAGTCAATAGACTAGTCTTAGTGTATGCCATGGAATGCAAGTTTCTGGCTTCTGAAAATATTTAGTTATCTTTTTGGCTGCTTTTGAGCAGCAGTGGTTGGCATTGGTGGGACTCCCCCCTCTTGGATGAAAAATGAAGTTTGAAAGGATGTTCATTACCATCAGGGTATGTGTTGACCAAACTTATTTTTCATCTGCCAAAATACATATACTGGTTTCTGTCTCACCCAGAGACCCCTGGAACTAAACGTAATTGATCAAATTAGCTCGACTATAATCCCCCCCTAGTTCTGTTACTATTGCAGCTTGTTAACCTTATACACTGTTTATTTAAACCATGTGGATGACATCATGAAAACCACTCCCATTTCATCAAAGCAGGACGCAGACTATGAAAAGCAGTTTGGTTTCAAACCACTCTAAAAGATGGTCTTTCTCTCCTCTTTCTTCCCTGTATGAAAAGATATGATGTAAAACCTCCGTTCTCAGTCATTTGATTTTTACTCCAGCTAGTCTTTTTCCAGTAAAATGGAAGCCTTTCCATGACATTTAGAGTCAAACAAACTAAAAATATCACATGGATTTGTTTCAGTCCTGGAAAGGGAGAACTGATGACAGGAACTGTTATTTGGATTTTCTGCTTATTCTTTATTTGCCAAATTCACTTTTTCAGGCTACATAATGGTTTCCTCCACCACAGCCTGGCAGATAATGCCGAGCAAGGTACTTATGCTACAATTAGCCATAGGACCAGTAAGCTATTTAAGCTGGGCTGTGATTTTTCTGCTTCTGGGTGTCCTCAAGATCACGGACAAGCTTTGATATGCTTTGATTAGAAAGGTTGGTGCATGTATGGGCCATTCTCACCTCCTGAGGCAAGCTGAGTTCCTCAGCTCCTCCAGTGTCCCTGCTGTCACAGTTTTAATGTCATTCTTCCATGGCCAGAGCTTCCTTCTTAGCTTAAGTAGTACTATCTATGAAGCCTAACTGTATAATATTGGTAGGAGACAAATGGATTGGCAATTCAGAAAACTGTGGCTTTACTGGTGGCACCAATATGAGTCAACACTCCAAAAAAAGAAATGAAATACAAGTAATAGAACCAATGAGAGATTTATTCTGTGGGCACTTGCATTCTTTATAATTTTGGATGATAAGCCTACCTTTTAGACTGAGAATTCATTAAACTAACTAACCTTCTATGTGTTATGAAGCCTTGTTTCAGGTACTATTAGGGGTTAAAAATGTATAAAGTCATAGTCATGGTCTATAAGAAATCAATAATTTAGTTCAGTATTTCCAGAACTGTACTCTTTGGAACATTAATTCTAAGATGTGCTCCATGAAGAAAGAATTCCACATACAAAGAAGTTCGACTTCCCTCTTGTAAAGTCATAACATATTAAAGGCCCTGAGAAACACTGAAGTGGAGAAATACGTTAAATTTGATTAACCTAGAGTTCACATTTATGTGACCACGAATCACTTTTCTCATGTAATACCTATAAACATCTTGTGGAATATATTTGGCAAATGTTGGCTCAGCAAGACTGAGTACAGGGATTATGTACTCTATTTCTTTGTCATTACCCACAGAGATATCCATGATAAGTTTTTAGAAATACTTGGTTAAATGAATGCACTTCCAAGTTCAGGCAGTTAAAGAAGTCCAGACACAGGTGTCTGCTGTCTGCATTCGTATTTCTTGGGAAAGGTATTATAAAGATAAATTCCTGAGCCCTGTTTCTGAAGTTTCTAATTCAATAGCTTCAAGGTTGGCTCTGAGAATCTGCATTAAAAATTTCCCAAGTGATTCTCAGTGATGGCTAGTCTTGAAACCACTGGTTAGTATACCAAAAAAAAAAAAAAAAGCCAAAGTTGAGCATTGGTGGCTCTTAATTAAAGCCGTCCACTCCATGGTCACAAACGGAATTAATTGTGGCTTTGAAAGTATGTGTCTATTGTAGTCCATATAGAATGTGTACGGACCTGGCCAAGTCCAAAGCACTAAGCCTGTGGGAAGGTCAAGTTATCTTCACATATGGAAAAATTTCAAATTCAGCACAAAGCCATGATTTTGAAGAACTTGGTTTTAGCCAAGAGAAATGGAAATCATCACCGTCATTTATTTATGTAAAGTTGACTATCCTTTCTCCAGTGCGGATCAATACTGCTGTCAGATGAGTCATTGCTATCTATAGTGGCTAGTAAACTTGGGAAGAACTGGTGAAAAAGAAGTATTTCTGGAATTGAGAGGTGTTTGGACTGATCTTCAAGATTATTGCCATGATATTATTGGCCATATATATCCTCCCCAGACCACAAAAAGGTGGCTTTAAAACTTGGCAAGTTGGCCTAGGAGTCTAATATGACCATGAATTCAAAACTTGGGTGATAAATGAGGCAGATTAGATGATTTTTTTGATGTCAGCATCGTAAATGCTATAAAACATCAATAAAAATTTCTGTAAGACCATAAACTTTTTAATGTTCCATAATAAAAAAGGTTCTGTAGAGAAATAATACACTGAAACAGTCTCTACGTTTTATACCACAAATACCTGAGGTCAGTCCTGGTTTGACCCTCTTATTTAAAATTTAGTTTATAAACAGCTGCTGTTTCTTAGTTATTTTTCATATATTGCTGATAATCAGAATTCATTGACTGATAATTTACCTTCTGAAACAATATGAAGGAAGATCTTATAGGTGGTCAAAGCAGTCAGACCAAACTTAAATGATTTTGAATAGTCTTAAAGATTATTTCCCAAGGATAAACAATCAGGGGCATTATAGGATTATAACTTAGTGTCCGTTTTTTTTGTAATTAATTAATTTGTGATCAGTGTGTGCCCTCTTTTCCGTGTTCTCCTCCTCCTTTTGACATTAGTTTTTGAAGTCTATAAAAAAACTTTAAAGATTTCGCAGCAGGCTGCACTTCCAACCTTTTTGGCTTCATGACCTAATTTGGACCTTTATGATGATGTTCTATTATAGAAGAAGAGATCCTTTAGAACTGTTTCCTTTGACTGGTTAAATAACTTGGCACATCCACACACTGGAATGCTCTGTAGTGACTGAAAGTGTTCATGTAGGCCTCTATTAATTGACATGGAAAAATATTCATTAAATAAAAGGAAAAGGAAAAGATGCTCAAGGTACTTTGTTAAGTGAAAAAGCAGAATACTAAAAGTATGATTCCATATATCAAATTCATATATTTAAAAAGGAAATAATAGATAAGTCTGTTAACTTGAGATGATGTGCTAGGCATTGTTCTAAGCACTTCATTTGCATTAACCTATTAAATTCCCCTAACCACTTATCAGGTGCCTTCTCTCACACCCTCCTGCTGCTTTGAAAAAATGAAGCACAGAGTCTTGCTCAAGAGTCACTTGCTCAAGGTCACAAAGCTAGTAACTGTAGATCTGGGATTTGAGCCCAGGCTGTCGGGTTCCACAAGCTTGCATTCTTGACCTCTTGGCCATAGGAAACAGGTGAAAATATTAATGCTGTTATTTGAAGGTGGTATAGAATGAGTTATATTTTTTCCTTTACGGATTGTCTCAATTTCTTCTTCAGTCAGCATGTATCACTTCCAAATTAGAAAAACAAAAATTTGGGTGAAATTAAAGAACTCCTCCTGCACCTAAAGAACATAGTAATAAATGCAACAGACCTTCAAATGACAGCATACTGCTTAGCATTCGGTCTAGCCATTCAAATTGTAAGGATTGTGTATTATCTTAACATTATAGAAAAGTATATAAACACATTGCAATGTAGTGAGTTCTCTAGTCAAAGATGACTCAGTGGCAAAGAATTGGCAATATATCTAAGGGCCTGACTTTCAAAAGTTGGATAGTAATGAATGGATGGTATATTTTTTTGTATTTATTATATTAAAAGGGCCTAGGGCACATGTCTATGAGATGAACATGCCCGTGCTCTGCTCACCCCCTGCACAAACTAAAACACTGCCTTCCATCTTGCTTACTTTGTGGGCTTCTACTTACTGATCAGATGGCTAATCACTGAGAGACAAGAAAGGGTCTTTAAGGGTACTCCGAACTCAAACCCATCAAGTCATTCTTATAAAATGCCCTCCAAATTCATTGTCATATTTCATGATAGCTAATGTAGAAAAATAAGTCCTATCGGCTTGATGACTTTTCTGTTTTATAAATTGTCATTTTCAAATGAGAGAAATCCCTCCCTCCTACATATTATAGTGTAACTCTGTTTTGTGTTAATTCAATCTAGAAGAACCCTCAGGGAATTATAGTTCATTTCATGCTTTTAGATAATCCAAATTAACACTCAAACCAGTATCAAATCACCATGTACAGTGCTGGCAAGCTTCCAGGATCCTTCCAGAACCAGAGCAATATTTATGGAGTAAGTACGGTGTGTATTTCTAGCAGAATTGTGTTAGAGAAGTGCTGGGGAAGGAAAGGAAACATAAATACCTGTCACTGTTCTATTCCTTCAATTGATTTCTTGCTTCTACACATCCAGGGAAAGTTAAAATCCTAATTTAGAAGCTAGACATTTCCAAATAGAGAAGAAAACTGTTAAGGTGACAAGTGACAGTTGGGAGGTCCAGTGTTAGGACCACATGGCTTGTAGAATCATGTTGTTTGCTCTTCCTGAATTTTGGGAAGAGAACGTAAGTGAGATTAAGCTGAGGTCATTGTAACTATTACATGGATACTGTGAAGGAGTTAAACTATATGGAAAGACAGAGGAAAAAAACATACAAAATCTCACTGCTCGGAGATAAAAATGCCCTTGTTTTAGTGCAGTTCCACTTTTTGTTGTGCACATTTATTGCCAAAAAAAAAAACGGGGTGGTCAAACTGTTTTAAGACGTAGTTTCTCACTTAATAATGTACCTTGGAATTTTCTTGTTAATAAATATAACTTTACATTATCATTTTTAATTAGTCACTTATTTCATAGTGAGACAACATCATAATAAATTAATTAATCCTGTTTTTTTTTAGATTTAGGTTATTTCCAGTTTTTTGGGACATTATATACAATGCCAGCACATACATAAATACACATATAGCTATGCATATACACATGTTTATATTTATGTGATATGTATGTATATACTTTTTTCTCTCTCTTTTGATTATTTCCTTAGGATTAATTCCTGGAATTGGCATTATTGCATCAGAAGTTAGGCATCTTTACACCTGGATACAATATTGATGGATTGCTCTGCAGAAATGTACAGCCACTCTATCCCTTGACCCACAAAACGAGTGTTCTTGGATTGAGACAAATCACCAGTACTTGGTTTCAGCAGTTTCTAAATAGTTGAGAATGTTCTAGGTAAAAAAAAAATTCTCTCCTGTTTCAAAATTAGCTTTATTTTGGTTACAAGTAAGGTTCAGTCTCTTTTCACGTGCTTACTGGCTACTTACATTCTTTCTTTTGTGACTTGCCTCCGCATGGCCTTTTCTATTGATATTTATCTTTTTCTTTTAGATTTCAAATTATTCTTTATATACGCTCATTTACTTTTTAATTTGTCATATATTTCACAACAGTTTTCCAGTTTATTTAATATCCTTACTCATATATTTTCCTTCATGTTCTCGGCACTTGTGAAAAATAATACTGATGTGGAAACACCTACACAGATGTTTAACAACATGGTAGTTTGTATATATTCAGAGATATGCATATATTATGGTGCATCACTGTCAGGGGGCATTTACTGAGCTCACAGAATGTATGGATTACAGGAAATAACTTCGTCCTAATGTAGTTAATAGAAATGGAAATTTGTTACAAGCAGTTATTGCTACCAGAATTTGCATTTGCACGATTTTTTAAGCGTCATGAATCTGACCTTTTTATTTTGGTAACTGAAAAGTAGCAGAAAAGACAATAATTCAGCTGTGGGTCAATGTAAGAAATTTTGGTGAATGCTTGCCAAATACCATTTTATATGCATTCACTTGCAAAGCAAATAGTGGTCTTGTTGCACAGTCCGGCTCCATGTGTTCAGTCAAATTTCCTCTGAAGAAATCATGAAGTGAGCTGCCACCTACAATTCAATTGGTTGTATGTTACCTCTGGCTTTTAATGAAAATGTAAAACCCAAGGGCCCAATTCCTCCTACTTGGCTCTGTATATGTAAAGGGTGAGATGACCAGAAATAATTAAGGGTAGATTGGGAACTTTTGAAAGCACTAAACTAGGGATTAACTCAGATGCACTAAGAGTCATTTAAATTCGTCTTGACCTTGTCTTATAAACATAGCCTGTTTTAGTAACCTTGACTGCTTTGCAAAGTTGACTGGTCCACATAGCATCTCCCTGTGAGGTAGGTTCCTAAGCATTCAATCAAACGAGACCATGAGACAAAAGTAATACTATGTTTAGTATTTGAGTTATTACTTCAGGACATGTTATGCAGACTCTTCAAGAGAAAAAGCATTTTCACACTCATGTTTCTGATTCAGTTGGGGGCCATACTTTTATTTGCCACATGGACTTTCTGAGACTCCAAGCTTATTTCAATTGGGGGTGCAAGGGTGTAATATATTTTGGTAATTTGGCATTTGTTTATTATTATTGTCACTGAATCCGAACATTTGAGATTTATTTTTGGTTAATGAATGCTGTGGTATATGAGCGGGCCTCTCAGATGCCAGGAGAATATACCAAGACCCCAGTGTCCATTAAAAGTTGAGTAATGGTCTCTGTACTTTGTTTATCTTTTCTTTTTGGTAAATTTTACAGATTTGGGGGCAAATTCTTTCCACATTCTAAAACCTAATCCTTTTGAGGGTATTTGCAAGACACTAACAACTGATAAAATGTAAAATATAAATAAAATACAAATAATTTTTTGGTACAGCTTTTATGATATTAGAATAATGACATCATCTTTTTTACTGTATCATAAATTGATGTTTTAAAGTCTTGAAAACAAAGGATGGTCTGTAAGATAATAGGCTCCGAATTTAAGAAATTTGAAAAAGGTGCTGATTCTGTATCAATGATCTGGTGAGTGGGTGTGAGATTAGAAGGCATTAGGTTTTCAACTGTACTTAATCGAATTGTGTACAAAGGACTATCCACTGGTTATTGTGTTTAAATTGGACCTCATGCCTTTTCTGTGAGGATTTAATGAAATTATACATAATCTTTCTAGCATAGTACTTTACAAATATAGAGCAAGAGTTCAAGACATGTTACCCTCTTAAATTAATAACCCAGGTTTTCCCGATACCGGCACCACTGGGAATTGTTATATCTATTTTACAGATGAAGAAACTGAGACTTAGAGACGTTAAAGAACTTTGCCAATTCACACAGTATGTGTTAGAACTGGGATTCAAACCCAGGCCGGCTGGCACTTGAGCTTAACTACTATGATATCCAACAGTGTTCCCAGGTCTTGTTACCTTTACATCTGTTAGTATGTATGAAATCATTTTAGGGGAACACCAACACATCTTTAAAAATGCATATATATATGTTTATATCTATATCCAAACATATATATTTATCTTTACTAGCCTCACCACCCATTTTTCCCGTGTTTTGTTTCAGTGGCAGAGCATCAGAGGAATCCTGATTTACAAAGAACGCTGTTACCTTATAAATAAAACATTTGCAGTATCACTGAAACACCTTCAAAACTCAATTTGTTTTTTAAAATAGAAGCTTTACTGAGATATAATTCATGTATTATCAGGCTCATTCTTTTAAAATGTGCAATTCAGTGATTTATAGTATATTCACAAAGTTTGTTGACCACTACTATCTAATTCCAGAACACTTTCATCATCCCCAAAAGAAATCCCATAGGCATTAAGCAGACCCAACCCACCCTCCTCTTCCCCACAGTCCCTGAACACCACTAATTTACTTTTTAATCTCTATGGACTTACATATTTTGGGTATTGCTTATGAATGGAATCATACAGTATATGGCCCTTTGTGTCTGGCTTTGTTCACTCAGCATAATAATTTTAAGGTTCATTCATTTTTTAATCATGTTCTAGTATTTGATTCCTTTATGGCCCAATAGTCTTCTCCCATTGTGCGGATGAACCATATTTTGTTTATCCATCCATCAGCTGATGGACATTCGGGTTGTTTTCACTTTTTGCCTATTATAAATCATGCTGCCAAGAACATTCATGTGCAAGTATTTGATTCCCTGTTTTTAAATCTTTTGGGTAATATATCTAGCAATAGGATTGCTGGGTCTTATGGTAATTCTACTTAACTTTTTGAAGAATCACCAACCTGTTTTCCAGAGGCTGCATCATTTTACGTTCCCATTAGCAGTTCCAATTTCTCCATATCCTCACCAATACTTGTTATTTTCCAATTCTAAAATTATAGGCACACTGATGAATATGAAATGGCATATGTGTTTACCTTCACATATATTTGAAAATATATAAACTCATGGTATTGTTTGTTTTCTAGGAATGGCAAGGATAGGAAGAGTTCTTAAATATACTTTAAGTAGGAAAAAGTAAATAATTTAAGGAAAATAGATAGATAAATATTGTATGGGTGAGATGTGGATGTGGCAAAATGTGTGAAGGTGTCACCTGGGGCAGGTTACTTAATTTCTTTGCGCCTCAGTTTCTTCATCTGTAACAAAAGGGGGCATTGTACTGTTATGAGGATTACATGGGCTAATGTTCATAAAGTGCTTAAAATGCTGCCTGTATAAATGTATGCTAAATAAATAGAGAGGGTGGTATTGAATGACTGAAGTTTAAGGAGCTCATGCATAACTTCTAGTAGTGCTCTTTATTAACAGAGACTGGCTTCTTCTCCAGGGGATATTTGGTTCAATGTTTAACCAGCATTTAATAAAATGAATGGCCAAGTGCATGTAATCCAGTGCAACGCATTGGATTTCCCTGCTTACCCACGGTTTGTACAATAAAAGGTACTGTAGCATTTTCTTGGGATGGGGGTATCCTGGCAACACAGACAAGTCACTGCTGACATGCTGTCACAAAAGAATCCAAGCTATTTGCCAGCACCGGCCACCACTCCAGTGCTGGTGTTTGCAGGAAGGTGTGCAAAACACCCATCTCTTTTCCTTCTGGATTCTTGCTTTTTTCTTCCTTTCTATCCATTTCTTCCCTCCCTTCCTTCCTTTCTCATAATTTTCTTATTAATTGGTGAGGCTAGTCTTCCATTCTCCTTTTGGCCATGACAGAAAGGCAAGTACACTCTGACAAAAAAAAAAACATATTTCATGGAATCTTCCTAAAGGGGATTTGGCCTAGATGTTGTTTTCAGGAAAGATGATGGTTGTAATGAACAGTAGTCACTTTTGAGAAGTGAAACATTCAAAACAACTCCCCTTTCTTACCAAATTCCTTCTCTCTCACTTGGGTGTTAGAATTTAAACATTTGTGAGTTCAAATAAAAGTGATTGCTCCACATTAGATCAGACATGGAGAACTTGAGTAAAGTAAGAGAGTTAATGAAGAAAAATATTTCACTGATATTAGAAAAACACTTTAATTTACAGAATTATGAGCAGTGTAAAGTTCTCTGCTCAGCAGTGCCACTGTTTTATGCATCCTTACAGTTAATAACTTATTCTAGGTATTAAATCTGTCACATTCCTTTGACTTGGGCCTGTAGTGAAAAATTTACAGCGAGACCCAGAACTGACCCAACAATTTGAAAACATAACAGATATGAATCCAATTATTCCCTATCCAAATGCTGACACCTGTGTCCTACATAAATATTCGACATCTGAACCAGTCATACTTAATATCTAACTCAAAGCCAATCTAGAAATAAAAGCATTCAATCAAAAAGGATTATTTCGCACCCACTTTCAGAATAAAGTTTGAACACACACAAAAAAGCCTGTTCTATGTAATTTAGATACTGACGTAAAACATATTTTAAAAAGTTTGTTAAAGTACAGGGTATGTGCCCCTTCCTGGCCTGGTCTTTTCCCCTTTACCAACTATTTTGCCCTGAAAAAGAAAGAGTTGCTTGTACAAGTTCATAAATCACTTCTGCTGCAGGAATATATCAGTGACTTGCTTGCTCCTCAGGTTTAAGGGTTTTTGCCAAATGCTCCAATCATTTGTTTTTATTCTTTGTAAAATCAGCAGCTGGAGCTGCTTAAAATGTTTTCCATATAAAAATGTAACCAGATCAAACAGTGCCTTTGTAAAGGGAAGGGGGTGGCCGCGGGAAATTCCTTCAGAAAAAGAAAAAAATAAAGTTCACGGTTTTTTGTTATAAATAAAAATTACTTTTCATAGGTATAAAATGAGGTATTTTATTTTATCCCTCTACAGTGGAAAGAGAGGCATTCTCTGACTGGCTGGAAAGTGATCGATGAACAGATCGTGAATTAATGCCTTAACCAAGGAGAAAAGGAGCCTTATCCTGGTCCTCAGCGTTGAGCAAAGTAAAAAGAACCAGAAGATTAGGAGCCATTGGCAGCAGGAGAGCGCCACGCATGCGTGCTGTGCACATATGCAAATCACGCTCACATCCCGTCGTAAAGATTAAAAGTCCAAGCACAGGAAGCAGTTTGGTCACGTCTGATCAAAACTTGGTGCAATGTGGAGGACAAAATAAAACCTTGTTGGGATTCAATTTTACTTCTAATGGATGCCATGATAATGAAGGGAAGGCTCATGCAGCAGCCCTCAAGAAAACACTTCCTAATCATCCTTTTACAAGTGTGTCAATTAGACTTTGGCATTTTATTCTTTGTGTGTGTCATGAGGGACGAATTCCCAGTTTGTTACAGTCACGAAAGGGAACGAAGCCAACACACTATAAAGCGATCTAGAATCTCCAGAACTTAAAGTGGAAACAAAAAAAGAAAGCCTGTCCAGCCCAGCTGACAATGCGAACGACCCTTTGCCACCACACACACAAAGTCTCTATTTCTATGTGTACATAGTCTAATCCATAGAAAAATATGATCGAGAAAAACGCCAAAATCTTAGCAATGATTACGTGTCAGGGGAGCATGGGGTTTGGAGGATGGGGAAGAAGAATTTCAAATTATTACTTCATGTAACTTCCTCCAAACCCATTACAGAAGGTAACGTAACACTCGCTCATGTGCATGCCACTCAGATTTAACGACCGCTAGTATTTATTTACTGGTCTTTCTTTCAGAGTGTCCCCTCATTTTTTTGTTAAGAAGTAAGACGTTACAGACAGATAACCATGGTGCATTGATGTGTGTTCCCTGAAAACGATCTTGAAACTTGGGCAACAGTCCAGCTGAGACTAGCGGCGTCCCCATCCCCTGTTGGAGGGGTTATCTCCAAGCTCAGCTTCCCATGGCATTTTGAGTCTCTAAGCCTGACAGAGGCTCCGAAAATTTCCGTGGTCCCCACGATCCCCAAGTGAAAGGCGACTGACTTTCCCAGACAGCTCTGTATAAGCATCTGACATCCCAAATCCTGGCCTCCTGGCACCAGGCAGCCTGTATGTTACCCTACTGACAAGGCAGCCTTTTTTTTTGCCTTGCCCTGAAGAAAAATAAAAAAGCTGGGAGGGCGATATCCCTCACCCACCAGTAGACTCACCCCTCTGTGTGGGGCGGTGAAGGGATGAGAGCTCGTCTTCTCTCCTCTGGCTGATCCTGGTTATCTACCCGAGAGTTTTCTCTTCGCTCAACAAAACCCACTCCTTAACCAGTTCCAGGTGACACTGTGGCATTCGTTCTGAACCCTGCTATTGGACAGGTGGTCATCCAGATGGGACTCACCTGGCAGGGCAGGTGATCACCATGAACGAACCTACCAGGCAAAACAGTGTTTTTCTCTTTTGTACCTACCTGAGGTCCCATTTCTACTCTTCTCCGAGGCAACCACCATTTGAAGTCAATGTGTGTGTGCTTAGGTTTCAGTATTTCTAGTACCTATGAATGTATTTATATATTAAGTAGAATTGTTACGTGAGTTTTAAAAATTTACATTAGTGGTTTTATTCTCCTTCTGTAACTTGTTCTTTAATTCATCTTTATATGTCTAAGACCAGTCCATGTTGGTTTCGTATTTCACTAAATCCAAGAATCTGTTTTAATAAGCAAATCTAATCTGTTGATATTTATTGAGATTATTGATATTTTATTATTATTACTATTATTATTACAGTTGATACTTGAGCACATAGGTTTGAATTGCATGGGTCTATTTATATGGACTCATGTCCATTTGGAGCCATGGGTCCAAATATATTAAAATTAATTTATTTTCAATAAATATATCAGAAAAAAATTTTGAGACTTTGTGGATAAAATGAGAGTTCCTGTGGCCAGGATTCTCACCTGGCCCTGGTTGACTAGCTCACTGCACACCTGTGGGCAATCCATGGCTGTTGACTCTATATAAAGAGCTCTGCCCAGTGCTCTGGGCACGACACGGTGGCACGGCTACAAGGCTTCAGGCGAGCAGAGGCTGGAGTGGTGACAACACCAAGGACAGAGACCCAGAGAACGGCTGTGTGGGACAACTGTGCAGAGAGGCCCAGAGGACGGCTGTGTAGACAGAGGGGCCCAGAGGCCAAGACTGGCTTCCTGCATGCAGACTCTCTCTGAGTGAACGGGATTTTAGTGACTGACCTGCTACCTGGAAATAAAGTTGGGTATAACCCTTTCACCCCAAGAACAGTTTTGCTGTCAATTTGTTTGGTCACACTGAATCCATAGAGAACTTGCCTGAGGCTGAAACCCATCGCAAGACAGACTTTCTTTTCACTAGCTTTTTTATTAAGAATACAGTATGTGGTACATATAACATACAAAATACATATTAATCAACTGTTTATGCTATCAGTAAGGCTTCCAGTTAAGAGTAGGTTATTAATAAGTTTTTGGGAGAGTCAAAAGTTATGTGTGGATTTTCAACTGTGTGTGTATTAGGGTCAGTGCCTCTAACCCCTGTGTTCAAGGGTCAATTTTATTGTTATTATTATGTTGGTGCTTTCAAATCCCTTCTCCCTTTTTTCTTTGTTTTACTTCTCTTTTTCTGTCTTGGTTAAAAGAATTTTCTTTATTCAGTTTTTTCAGTCTGAATAAGCCCCACTTACGTGAGAAGTACTGATTTATACTAATAAACTGGTTAACATCAGTGTTTTAAAGTCCTTTTAAATATTGGTATTAAAAATAAATCTTGTTTTTGTTGTCCACAAAAAACAATGTACTTTCAAGTTACGTTTTCCAATTTCCAAAACACTCGCTTTAAAAAAGAAGGAATAAATTCTGACAATGCTATTTACATACGTACATACACACATATATATATTCAACTTTTTTAGTCTGCTCTTTTTGAACTCTCCACACACACACATACACACACACACACACACACACACACACACACACACACACACACACAAATTTTAAGGAAGTGGCTCACAGATTATGGAGGAAACCCAGAAAGAGTTGCAATCTGAGTGCGAAGCCCTCTGCTGGCAGAGTTCCCTTTCTTTCAGGGACATCAGTTTTGTTTTTATTTCTTTTCTTTATGGCCTTCAGCTGATTAGATGAGGCTCACCCACATTATGGAGAGAAATACCCTCTACTTAAAAATTTTACTAGTTTAAATGTTCATCTCATCTAAAAAATACCTCCACAGAAACATCTAGAATACTGTTTGACCAAGTATTTAGGTACCAAGGCCTAGCCAAATTGACACATAAAGTAACCATTGCAGTGTCTAAATAGTATAATCTAATCCTTGACTGAAAATGCTATATTTCACTTTTATTCTTAAATAATAGTCTAGCGCTTTATAGAATTATGTGATGAGAATATCTTCATTACAGATATTATTCTGCCAATATTAGTCTATTGTCTTTTATTGCTGCTAATAAGAATTTTTATCTCAATCTGATTGCCATTCTAAATAATGTCTTCTCTTTTCAGAATTTTTCACTTTGATTTTCTGTAATTTATTTAGGAGTATCTAGGTATGGGTTTGTTTTTATATTTCTTGGGATTTCCCATGTTTCTTCAATCTGGGACTATGTCTTCCTTCGATTTTAGAAAATTCTCAGCCTCCAGCTATTCAAATTTTGCCTCCCTTATTCCTTATATTTTCTTTTTTTATAAGTCCTTTTGAAATTTCTCATCTACCCTCCATGTCTTTTAACTTCTCTTTCATATTTTCCATTTACTTGTCTCTCTGTGATGCATTATGACAATTTTCCTCAAACTTCATCTGTTAATTTACTAAATCTCTCTTCAGTTATCTCTCTGCTTTATTGAAATGTAATTTCAAAGGCCATTTTCTTTTAATTTCTAGAATGTCAATTTTGTTCAACTCTGCTGTCTTTTTCTTCTGAACTGTTCTGTTCTTGTCTTACAGTTTCTATTCCTTAAAAAAATTTTTTTTGAGGCTATTTCACATACTTACTTGGAAGTTTCTTTTAGAAAAAAGTATTATTTCTAAGTCAGCGGTGTTAATCTTTTTGTTTGTTCTGTCTGCCAAATCTCCCTCTTGGTGTTTGTCCCCTTGTGTGATTTGTAATCTTCAGCTAGGATCTTGTTTCTACATTTGCTTTTGCCAGAGCATTATGGGTTTTACTGATTCCAAACTAATTTGTGTGTTAATTTCTTGGGTATAAATGAGTATTACATAGGTTTATGTAACTGAGAATTAGACACACATGTATAGTGCAAGTTGGGAATCTGATTTCTCAAGTGTGGTCTTTTTTCTCTCACAGTTCTTAGTGTATGGCAAGTTTCTTTTCTCTTTCTCTAGACAGAGATTAAAAATTTTCTGCTGCTTATTTCATGGACGGAGTAGTTTGTCTTCATTCCTGGCTCTAAGCAGATAATTCAGTTCCATCTCCCCATTTGCATGGACCTCAATCATGGATTCTTTGCCAGGTATGGGCCTTACAGCTCTAGGTCCCAGCCAAGAAGAGTTCTAGTTGTTTTTGATACTTCTGAAAATCATTCACCTTATGCAACTCACCGTGTAGTCTCTGACTCTGAATCTCTTCATATCTGTTACAAGGAATTTTTTTTATAATTGCTAATATAAAATGTTTTACTATAGTTGATCTAGCTCATTTTGCCTAATTGATTAGCAGTCCACAGCATTTTTGTAAGTAGATGATTTAACACACACTGGAAGCCAGTTGGAGCACCCCATCCCACCCCACTGCCTATTGTTTTGGTTCTGTCCTTGGCCCTGGCTCGGGGTGGTTTTCTTTTTGGAAAGGGAGGTGATGTTGCAGAGAAGTGCCATCTAAAACCAGAGATTAGTTGCCGTGCAGTTGAAGGGTTTCTCAGAGCACCTAGGCATTTCTAATGCCAGAAGTGGACTGCCCAACATCCTGCTAATAAACTTCTTTTCTGTCTAATTGCCAAAGTCAGCTTTTGTTGCTTTTCCCTGAGTATGAAACCACTAGTTTTTATACTGAGATAAAAATGGTCTCACATAAATGTAGTAGGAATTTTATAGAAGCACAATCCCATAATCACAGTAGAATATCTGTATTCCCTCTTGATGCATAAAATCAACTAAGCTAAAGCTTTTTCTATTGAATTCTGTTACTAAGAAATTTGCTTCTGAGAAAATATCTATTTCATCTGGATAGCTTTTTTTCAAGCAGCAGGTTGATGATAAATATGACAAAAAGAATAAGAATTGCATTTTTAGTTAATGGAATCACAAACTTTAATCTTTCATTCTTGTCCTCCTACAAGCATTACTCTTTATCTTATTGCAAACCGTTACAGTTCACTCTTTCACTTTATCTTTCCGAGATTGTCAACTGTCTTTTATTAACATTATAATCAAACATTATATTTGATTAGTGCTGTCAACTTCCAAGATTTACGAAAGGTGGACAAAGGAAATGGAGAAGAAATATAGAAGTGTCTTGATTTAACATTAATTTATTCAACGTTTATTGAGTATCCACACGATACAGGAATAGTACTAGTGGATACATTAGTAGGAAGATGGTCCCTGTATTGGAGATTGTAGTTGATTAGGGAAAGAGAGTAGATAAAGCATTGGTCAAGAAAAAAATCACACAAATAAATGAAAAATTTTAACCGTGTTAACTGCAATGAAGGAGACGTACTATAAATGTGTCAGTGTTACGGGCTGAGATGCTGTTTTTCCCAGGACACACCTCGGAGGTGACAAAGAATGAAGCCAACAGACAAGAATACCGAGCACCCAGCAAAGCTTTTAATGAGTGAAAAGAAAAGGGATCTAATCAGGAGGGACTCCAAGGGCAGATGCCCTCAGGGCTGCAGTGTCTAGGGTTTATAAGCATGGAGAAATTTGCATAAGGGGAAGGGGAGTGAAATTGTTGCTAGGGCGGAGCTGGTTTCAAAAGAAAAAACTCCCTTGTTTTTCAGTCTGAATTTTCCCTATGTCCAGGTTGTCTTTTTTGTTTACTGGAATGCCTTGACTCTAGGTCCCTCCTGACTGCAACTTACAGGGGCCTTGAAGCTTACCAGGGCCTTGAAATTTACAAGAGCCTTGAACTCTACCTGTGTCCCACTAACATGTCTCATTAGGTGAACTTGATCTAGTAAGGCAAACTGGGAAAGTCTCTAAAGAGAAGTGATAACCGAGTTGGCAGTTGAAGGGTGAATAGGAGCTTACCAAATGAGAAGAAATGGTAAGCAAACACCAGGCAGAGAAACCGCTGATTAGTGGGAACATGGCTCAAGTAAGGAACAAAAAGAAAAATTTCTGAAGCCAACAGCACAATCATGCATTGAGACGCAGCTGGAGAGGCGTCAGGATCAAGCCACAGGAAGTTTTGTATTTTTTAAGAGCAATAGGAAATGACTCAGATGCTAAAAACCTTTAATGTGTGTGCATTTGCACTTAGAAAAGCATGGAGAATAGACTGACAGAAGCAAAGTGGAAGCGGGTGGAAGAGTTAAGAGGCCATGCTTGGTAGTTATCTTAGACTAGCGTGTCATGTAATTATCAGCTTGATTTAAAAAAAAATTCATGCCTCCCAAATCAGGGTTTTAGGCCTTTTCACCAATCAAACGTTTCAAAATGTGCGGACCCAGGTGTACGCGTTTCACCAAAACGTGTTTAAGAGAAGTTAACTTTTTCTGCTCCGTCTGATAGGTGCATCAAGCCTACTCCACTGAATTGCTTCCTTAAATCAGGCTGTCTCCACTGATTTTGTTCACCTGTTTCCAACCATGCACACAGCTCTTTTATTGTCCTGTGTAGACCCGCCTGCACATTTATTTTATGTTCACGTTCACGTCTATCAGGAGAAAATGCTCACCAGCCAGCTCGGTTGTCCTAAAGAACCATGGTAGTTTTATCATCAATGAATGTGTACATTAAGTCTGTAAGTGGGTAATATCATATTTCTTTGACTTGAGACACTATTGGTTATGAGAGTCACTCTTATTTTATATACTGCTACCAAAAATTGCTGCCTATTGAACTACTATGCTACTTTTCTTAGAATTCTAATTTTACATTAGCTGAAAGGGCTTTTAGACTTATTCATGCTCTTAGATCTCTTTCACAGCTCTTTTAACACTGACAGTATAACTCTAAGGCATGTTAAAGAACCCTCAGCCTTTGTCAGCATTTCCTATTTAACGAAACTTGGTTTTTGTACATTTATCATTTAAGTGACATGATACTGTCACACCAGCTTTTTCTCACTGCATAAAATTTCTTTGATCTATTCTCAGAATTAGTTACATACATTACCTGCTAGAACTTTTATCCTTATCTCAGGAAAAATAAAATGTAGCCCAGCCCCATGTACTTGTGACCAACCTTTCTTAGGTCTTGTTTTCCTAAGAAAATACAGATTTTTGGTCATTATTCCAGTGGCAATCATTTGCTGTACTAACATCATGTGTATGCCTGCACTGCTCTTTTTCTGTGTTGTTCACATCTATAGTCACTTTTTGTTTCAAAGCTGAATCATAGTGTAATCTTTTTGAAGATATTTTAAGTTTAATATGACAAGTTTCAACAGTGCACATAACTCATTTGAAGTGCTGATAATATGTGTGTTCAGCAATGACCATGATGGCGCATGCTCAGGTAATGACCGTTATGTCATGGCTGCCAGCTGACCAACAGGGAATTTAAGATCTCATTGATTTTTTAATTGAGAAGCTTGTATTTTAGGGAATTTTTAGGTTCACAGCAAAACTGAGTAGAAAGTACAGAGTTCCCATATACCTGCTGGCCTGCCCCACCCTCACTCCCTCCCCTCCCTGCCTCCCTCACTATCCCTATCCTGTACCAGAGTGGTACATATTATAGTTGATAAACCCTTTAACCCTTTTAAATGCATATTAAATTTCCTCCATGTCTTTTCATGGCTTGATAGAGCAGTTCCTTTTAGTGTTAAATAATATTCCATTGTTTGGATATATCACAGTATATTTATCCAATCTCCTATTGAGGGATGTCTTGGTTCCTTCTAAGTTTTGGCAATTATGAATAAAGCATCTATAACCATCTGTGTGTAGGTTTTTGTGTGGATGTAAGTTTTCAAGTCATGTGGATAAGTACCAAGGAGCTTGATTGCTGAATCATATGATAAGAGTTTGGTTAGTTTTGTAAGAAACCACCAAAATGTCTTCCAAAGTGGCTGTACCATTTGCATTCTCACCAGCAATGAATGAGTGTTCATATTGCACCACATACTTGCCAGCATTTGGTGGTGTGAGTGTTCTAGATTTTGGCCATTCTAGTGGGTGTGTAATAGCAGTATGTCATTAATTTGCAATTCCCTAATGAATAATGGTGAATATGTTTTAATATTCTTGCCATCTGAATCTTTTTTGGTGAGATATCTATTCAGGTTTTTGGGTCATTTTTAAGTCAGATTATTCATCTTATTGTTCTTTAAGCATTCTTTGTATATTTTGTATAACAGTCTTTTATCAGACGTGTCTTTTTGCAAATATTTCCTCCCACTCTCTGACTTGTCTTCTTATTCTCTTGAAGATCTCATGAATTTTAAGATGCACTTTCAATTATGGAAAAAATTTGCATTTTTAGTATCAGTGAAATAGAGTAGCTCATGCAAAGGTCTTAATGAATCCATAATGGCAACCAAGAAGGAGGGGCCAGGCCTTGGTTTATCATGGAAACTAGATGACACATAACGGAGTATAATAACAATTTGATCCCCAAAGAAACAACCTGGAATACTAAGCCAAATAGAATTGGAAGAAATATAAGAATAATAAACAAAAAATCCTAATCCTATACTTAGGTTCAAACAAAATAAAACAACTTTACAAGCTAGAGTAGATTTGATTTATCAAGCATTTGGTGATATTACAAATTGTGTGAGGTGACTGCCGAGGGAAAGAAAAGATAAACAGAAGAGTTGCATCTTATGTGGTTATCAAAACTCACAAGAAAGACAAAATTGTCAAGTCAAAGTTACCTTGAAAACCTAAAATTTCCCATAAAGAACAGCAATGTATTTAGGGTTGAGACTAAACATAAACAAAATACACATTTTTTATACTCTTGAGACACACTTAGTCCTCATTCTAAGACGTATTAAATTTATGACTTACGAGTGTCCAGATTTACATTTCTCATCTCATGTTTACTCTGGGGCACGTATTCCCTGGGTAGGCAGTATCTCTTTTATTTACTTTTACTAAAACATGTAGCAGTATTAGTGTAAGTTAAATGCACGTGTGATATTTCTTCACTGTAATCTTAGACTAGATTAGTACACGAATTGTTTGCACAGGGCAGGTGAGGCTCCTACATTCTACTCTACTAGTCATTCCACATCAGGGACATCCTGTCCAATCCTCTGTGACACGTTTACAGAGTGTTGATGACCAATGGGTGGAGGGCAGAATTAATAACAAGGAATTGTTCTGGTGATATGACACCTTGTTCTATTAAAAAGAGGTATGCTTGGAGAACACAGCTTGAAAGCTGCTTTCAAATATTTGAAGAGCCATCATGTTGAAGATGGATTAGATTTAAGAAGTGTCCCCCTGAAGTCAATACAATACTCTACATGTGGTCCACTAGAATGGAGCTCTATGAGAGGACAACTTCCCTTTTTCTGGAGGACCGGAGGTGTAACCAAAGATTGCAATTGCCTTCTTAGCAGATATATCATACAACTGGCTCATGTTACATTTTCAATCAATGAAAAGTCCAATTCTTTCCACAAGATCGGTGTTTAAAACAAACCTGCCTAATTCTGGGCATGTGAAGTTAAATTTTGCACTTTAGTGATGAGCTTTATATTTTTCCTGACTAAATTAAGTTTGAGGAGCTTTGCTCTCCAAATCCAGTTTATTGAGGATTTTTTTTTGGGGGGGGGTAATACTAACTGTCTGAATTTGCTGTCCTCTCTAGCATTTTGTAATCCATATATAAGGTATAATTATTGTGCGCTTCACCCAAGATGTTTAAAGAAAACTGTTGGACAAGATGGAACTAAGGGCAAATTCATGAAGGACTAGACAGAAAGCTCCCTCTAATATGATGCTAATTCATAGATTAATGTTATTCTTCATTTTTTTCCACTACAATGTATCACAAAATTAGATACACCATCTGACAGCTTTCCCTTAAAAACAGGGGAATAGTATGATTGAAAAATGAAATGACCTTTGCTTGTTTTGAATTAGTCATAGTGCAACCATGCTGGCTGATTGTAATTATTTCCAAAGTGCTTTCAAATTACTTAAATGTCTTAAATTTGTTGTTGTTTGGAGATCAGTGTCAAAGTTTTATTGTTGTAAATTTCTGGCATATAGCTTTATCTCCTTTTTGAAAACATACATTTTTCTATTTCCCACTCTTCCAGTGTTTCCCCTATTTCCTTTGATTCCTCAAAAATCTCTAATAGATTTTGCATGAATGCCCTTGCCGAGGCTTGCCGTTACTCTAGCTGTGATTTGCCTGGGCTTAGGCACCTAAATTTAATCAAAATAGCCTAATGATTATAGGGATCATATATGGGGCTTAATATGCAGAGTCAGTGTGTAAGGTGAAAACAGAGTACGGCCCAAAGTGCCCTTGAAATCTCTGAAATTGCCCGTACAGAACAGGATTTTGATATATAATTCTGCATGCATATGAATGACTAGGTAGACAGTGTAATATACATATTTACAATATACATAGGAATATATATGGTAACACAAAGAATATCTGAAAAACTACAGAGCACACACTATGAGAACACACAAGGCTCAGAGGGCAGCCACTCCAGGGGTTCACCTCAGACTGCAGAGCTTGAACTGGATTCAGTGAATGAATAAATGTGAGAGAAACTTGCAATTTCTGACTCTGAGTTCCTGTAGTTGCATTCTCATAAATAAAATACCCTGAATGCCATTCCAGCCTAAGATGTCCTCTATTTGGGGCTTCATTTCTTCCTCAAGCATGCTTTTTCTGCTCTGATGGAATGGTGTGCAGAAAAATCTCAAAGGGTAGAAAGTCAGAATATTTGCTAACCTTGAGTCAAAAAGAATCCTGCCTGTTATGTGGGGCAGACTGTATTTCCCACTACATTTTATCCCTTAAAATCTGTTAAGAATTATGACATGAAAGCTTCATCATCCCAGTACCATGTTGGGCTCTTCTTGACATCATTTAACCTGTTATTCACACTCCAAATCCTTTCTAATAAAAGAAAGAGGAACCTGTATCCCCAATGTCTTACATTTCCTAGTGGTGGGGTAAGTGATGTAAAAAAAAAAATCCTTAAGTTTGTTTAAAAAACCAAATGCTAGACACTTCCAAACAGACAGAATTAGAGAGCCTTATATCAAATTTTATCTATTTGGGCAAAGAAATGTGAAACTTTGAGAGACTGCCCAGATCATTCAGATAAACGTTTTCTTATCACCCTCCCACCCACCTATTGAGAATAGTACCTAAAACCAAACCAAACCAGAGCGATTTGCATTTCCTCTGTTCACTGCTCAAATTGTGAAGTTGGTCACTCAATTCTAATGTAAGACCACGTACATGGATTGTCTACCTTTACCACTGCCCTCAAGACACAAAACAATATCATCTGGAGCCAAACCTGGACAGGGCCAGTGAACACTACACCAAGCTCAGTGTGGATGTGAAATACAGTTGCTCTCCTTTGGTAAATAAGATGGAGTGAAACTAAGGCTGATGGGGAGGGCAGCTCATGTGAGCAAACCATCCCCTTAAAGGGTCAGTTCAGCAGGAAAAAGGCAGCAGAGAAAAATGCACCATCAAGTATTTTCATTTTTGTGATTCTTAAACAATTTTCCGAAGCAATGGCACATAAGGCGAGTTTCTTTCTCTTTGGGGAATCATAAATAAAATAGTGGTGTAATCAAAGGACAGGGAAAAAAAAGAGACTTCAGGTATTTAATTCTTTTTTACTTCCTCCATTATGTACAACTCCTGGGCAAAGCAGAGGGTTATAGAAAACAGTAACTCAGCCTTCCCCACTGCCAGAGCCTTCCAAATTCTGAGCTGCAGCTCTAATTTACTACTTTCTACTCAGCCACTGGAGAAGGGTTTGAAAAGGTCTTCAGAAAAAAAAGTGGTGGAGGTTCTGCTGGATTCATTGCTTTCAGGTTTTGTTTGTCTCTCTGATTGATAGTGTTCTCGGCAGTTTAGGCCTCTACCATGGTCTCCAGAGAGCTCTGCTTCTGGTGGGGAAATGTCTGGAAGCTTCTATGTGAAGTGAGGGCCGGGAGTCAGGAATGGAGATGGTGCTTTAGCTAGCCTCCCTGCAGCCATGGAGGTGTGAGGAGCATTAAGACAACCCCGTGAACATGGAGTGGCTTCTTTTCTCCCACCTCCTGCCTGGGCTCCTGTCTGCTACTTCGATGATTTCTTTAAGCCTATAATACTCACACCACCAGCGATGCCGAACGAATGCTGTGTGCTGGTATTTTAGCAGCATTCACTGAACATGTGAAGGAAGAACACACTGTGGTAAAAGGAAAGGGTTAGCCGTGTGGATTCTGCAGAAAAGAACAGATGATTGAGACTTGGATATGTCCAGACACCAGAGATGGAAAGCCCTCACTACAGGCTGTTAGATCCACTCCAATGAAGCCCAACTCTAAATCCTTCCCATCTGAAAATAGCTCATTATTCCCTGATTTAGTCTTTTTGAAATTCAGAAATAAACTTCCAAACATTTCTTTCCACAGGATCCTTTACTAACAAACGTACAACACAAAGAAATAGTAATTCATGCTTTTGTCCCTGAGTGGTCCTTATGCTTTGATTGGAAAGCAGTGATGACTTATTATATAAGTAATGGCTAGAGAGCCCTTCTAGGACTTGACAATGATATTACCAACAAATTTTGAAACTATAATTTGATATATATTATTAAAATAAAAGTTATTTTAAGACTGTCATTTTCTAAATACTCTCAATATTACTTAACATCTTGTTACAGCAAAAGATTTTTGTCTATTCATGACTCATCACTACTGAGATAACACAAAGTATAGAATTGGCCACTTGCCTGATGTAATGCAGTGGTAGATATAAGTCTAAACACTTTGTTTCAACATTAAAACTAAGATACGTTGGGTCATTGAAAGAATTCCTAAGAATGTGGAGGCCTTTGAAAGCCATGGTGTTATGACTGGCTTCAATCACAATCAGTGATGGGAAAAGTGATCATTAATCTTGTGGTTAAAGTTTCAGTTTGTGACATAAACCATATATTTCCCCAAGTCATTAGGAAAAGGGGACCAGACATTAATTTGCACACAAAATTAAGAAGAAATTTGTCTTAGTAAATTGGACATGTGATTTCTATCCATATAAAATAGGAATTATTTGGGTAATTCTTAGTCTAGAATTAGACTTTGAAAAGAGAGACGCTAATTTTCATTACCTTTCACATGGATGGAGTATTGGGAAGCAGACAGAGCCAGACACTTGTGATGGGGGACAAAGTAACAGCTATCTGGATGTGAATTTAGCAGATGGGTGGAACCACCAGGGCTGGTCTCTGGATGAGGCCAGTAAGGCACCTGGGAGTCAACTGCACTCACCTGGCCCTGAGGGAGTCCCCCTTCCTGAGTTTTGCACCCCTCCCCTCAGTCCCAGCCCCAGAAAGATCAGTTCTGAGTTAAGCATACTGCATATGTTGAAGACTGCATGTCAGAGATCTGAAAAATAAAAGCACAGTCTTGAAAATTATAATTATTCTATAGTCTCCTGCAGTTCATTAAATTTCCTTCTTCACCATGTAAAAAAGCCTCAGGTTAAAGAAATCAAATATTTGAGAAAAATAGACAAGTTGATGCAGACCCATGGTAGAAAAATGACTATGACATGGCTGTTTAAACTTTCTTCCAAAGAACTAGGTGGTTAAAAAATTTTTTTTTTTGTGGCAAGTTGGTTTCAAGTCATACTTCTGTAGCTAGAAACCTTACCTGTTTAATCTGCTTTGTAAATTTTACCGTAATAGTATAAGCAAGTCAGTTGCTTAAGAAATAATTTTGGATGTGAGTTAACATATTTATCTCCTCAATGTCATACAATGTTGGGCTATAAACTGATCAAGGATTCCCTCAATGCCTCTCCAATGGGCTAAGAAAAAAAGAATCAGGTATGGATTGTTTAATAGTGACAGGTTGATGGAAAACCTTTGAGGATCTTCTGAAGGTGAAAAAATGTTTTCTTGGAAATGACTGATTTTACAGTCACCAGCTGAACCTACAGTTATATGCCAGTGCTTTATCGGTACCAATGACTTACATCCATTTCATCAGCACAAAACTGCCACAACTGTCCCCATGGGACAAAACATGCAGGCCCAAGTTTGCAGATGCTCTCAGCACTTTCCTTTCCTTTGCTATTCTTTCTTTGATGGTATGCTTGGCCTTAAACCAAGGATTGTCTACTTGGGAGCAGCAAAATGTTTGCCCTTTTCTTTTTTAAACTTTCGCCTCAGTTCAGTTAGACTAGTTATCTTGGATGGTGATTTGGTAAAATAAATAATAAATTGGTAATTGCAAAATTTTATGGCAACTTACTTGAATTTTTATTTCCTTTTTACTAAATTTACAGAGAGTTTTTTGCTTCCTACAAAGTCACAAACCACTGCTATGAATCTATAGTTCAGCAAGCCTGAGGCAAATTACGAATATTTTAAGTATAGATTAAGCAAATTGTTTCAATGTCAAAGGTTCCACACAAGGGGAGAGTAGTGTGCTGATGACAGCAATAATTCCCATTTCCAAGTACGCTTGCCATCTCTTCTGTGCAGCCAGATTTCTTCTGAGCCACCGGGTGGAAACTTCCCAGGGAGACATGGCTTTATTCCCTCCTGGCAGACAGGAGGAGGATGCTGTGAGGAAGTGCTATGCTGGAGAGGCACAGATTGGAACCCAAGCCTTATCAGAGGGCAGCTGTGACTGAGGCATATTTCAAAAGTGTACTGTAATTTCACATGGGGGGGTCTTCCAAATAATTTGGAAGTCTCCCTGGATTTCACCGATTTTTAATTAAGAATGAACACCTCTTCTTTGAAACAGAGCTTTGTCTATTTTACGTATCTGAAGGTAGAGAGGAGCTTGCAGCCACATTTAAAAAATCTACAGCTGATCATGCTTTTTTCAAATTTAATAGGCTATTAATAATTGGCTTTCTCTAAAACAACAAAAACAAAAAACAAAACCAGGCACTTTGGCTCATCACAACTAAAAGAAATGTATTAAATAATACCACTCTTGATAACATTCCCAAGGTTAGCTTTCTGAAATCACTTAGAATCCAACTGGCCAATTTTAGTATTGGTCTTATATCCACCATGATGTTAACAATGAGAGTGTAGTGATAACGGAGATGCGTCTTTTGGGATCCCACCTAAAATGTGAGAAATATCCATCTTCCCTGTTAATGATGCCAGGGTTCTTGTTCACTAAGCCGAAGAATGAACTTCGTGAACAGTCAAGATAGGAAAGCAATGTACAGGCTTTTATTTAGAGATAGAGTGAAAGGACAGAGCTCCTGGTTTAGGAGGGGACAAGAGAGTCCAGGGTGATAAGTTGTCTAGGGATTTTTATAGGCAGCTGAGAGACAAAAGTGCTAGGGATGTACACCTGTTCAGTGGTTCCAAATACTTTTGAAGAAATACTAAGTTTCTTCTTAGTCTTTCTGGTTATTTACAAGAACTTTATGGATCTGATTTCCTCCCAGGAGAGCAGCTTCCTGGTCTGGGAGCATGTCACTCAAGGCTGTCTGCTTTGCTCTAAAGGTGGGCTGAGTCATTGTTTCACTGTTTAACTAATTGGATTTCAAGGTGGAATCCTTCCTGCCTTTTTTTACTATGTTGTTTTGGGCTTGCAATAGTTTTGGGCTTGTTGCCTCATTGCCCAAGTTGCAACAAACCATTTGTTTAGGGCTGGAGGAAGAAAGGCAACACTTGGGTAAAGTTAGAAAAATAAGCCGGGCTCCCCAGCAGGCCAAAGCAAATCTCGCAATGGTTATCTTGTTTTGTTTTTTTCCAGAGGCCCTCACCCTACTCTGTCTAAGCCCATGGTCCCTGTCTCATTAACTTCCTTAGTGGTCCTCTTCCAGAGAGGGTTTTTGGATTTGGGTTGATCCGCAATTGAGAAAGATCAATGGTGATGGTTGTTTAGGCCATAGAATCAATCACAAATGTAGCAGAAACTTTTAGTATCTAGTCTCCCGTTCAGCCTCCACGTAAATCTCATGCAAAGATGAATGGCAGTTATGGGCTCTGAGGCTTTCTGGGGGTTAGAATATCCATTCCTCTGCCCCAGTGACTTTGTTCTCACCACAGGTGGGTCCAGTTTTTGTGGCACCTGAAACTTACACAGTTTGGGGGGCCTTAAGGAAATACTACAGAATTATGAATAAAAAATTAGGTCCAGGGCCTTCAGGTACTACGTGTTAAGCCTCACTAGTTTCAGGGTGAATCCACCTCAGGGTCTTACACAAATGCACAAGCCCCACTTCTTAGAGGCAATGCAGTGCCCTGGACCTAGTGTTTACAGTACTGAGAATGTGGACAGGGTTTTGTCTGTATGAGATTCCTAAGGGTGGCAGGAAGATGACAGGGCTCCTTCACCATGGGAGTAAGGTCTAAAGCCAATGGGGTCAGCTTTTAGGGAAATGTGCAGTAGTCGATCAAGGTAGAGCAGGTGATGAGGCCAGACTTTTCTTTCTTTTCCTACTGTCTTTCTGAGACAGGGACCATGGGTTTAGACAGAGTAGGGTGAGGGCCTCTGGAAAAAAACAAAAGCAAGATAATCCATTGTGAGATTTGCTTTGGCCTGCTGGGGGGCCCAGTTTATCTTTCTAACTTTACCCAAGTGCTGCTTTTCTTCCTCCAGCCCTAGTCAAGTGATTTATTGCAACTTAGGCAATGTAGCAAGTAAGCCCAAAACAACATAGTAAAAACAGGAAGGATCCATCTTAAAACCCAATTCGTTAAAGTTTCTTAACAAACAGACAATAACTTAGTCCACCTTGCGGGCAAAGCAGGCAGTCTTGAGTGATATGCTCCCAGACCAGGAAGCTGCTATCCTGGGAGGAAATCAGAGCAGTAAAATTCTTGTAAATAACCAGGAAGACTAATAAGAAACAATGTTTCTTCAAAGATATTTGGGACCACTTAGCAGGTGTGCATCCCTTGCCCTTTGTCTCTCAATCGCCTCTAAAACCCCTAGACAACGCACCACCCCGGGGCTCTCGTGTCCCCGCTCTGTCCTATTGATTTCTCTCTAAATAAAAGCCTCTGCCTTGCTTGCTCTCCTACAGTGACTGTTTGCAAAGTTCATTCTTCGGCTCCGTGAACAAAACACGTGGCATCATTTACAAAATGGAAATTTTCAAAGAGGCTGTTAAGCCCAAGAAACAAATAGTGCTGAAAGGGCATTTGACCTTTTTTTTTTTTTTTAATGAACTCTGTGACTACATGTTTTGTTCTTTTAGTGTACTAACCAGCCACTCCAATCGGAAAGGGCAATTCCCAGTTTTAGCTACAAGGCTGCGAGCTGAGTCTGAAGCCGACTGTTAAACTGGATCATTACAGGTTGACACTCTACCTGTACATTGCTCCAGTGGCCACTGCAGGAATGCCATGTCCACACAAGGACTAGAATAGTCAGTGTCACATAAGGGAGTTTGTCTCCCTGTAGGTGATGATGACTCCGTTCAGGGCCTGACAGATTCAGACACAGTCATTCAATTCAAAATCACTGCACCTAAGGTTTTCACTCAAGGTGATTCATAGTTCAAAAGTGGTGGAAATGTCCCCCAGCACTGGTAGATATAGAGTACATTAAACTTCAGTTAGGATGGGCTCAGTCCCAGGGCATTATGTATAGGATGAAAGAATTCTATTCACCAGCATTTTACTGGTTCCCTTGATGGCTCGGTGCAGTTTGACAGGCCTATGTTTCCAGTCTTTTCATTCACACTTCCTGCTCCTTTGCTTCCTCTTAGGGGGCTCTTTCACCCAAATCTCTCTTAATCTCCTGCTCTCTCTTATGAAATAAATGCTCAAGAACACATGCGAGTGAATATTCCTTTTCTTTAGTATGTTTTCCCCAAAGAATAAAAACCCACAAGAATTATATCATTGCTCTGAACATTATTCACTAAGTATCGTATTTCATTGCTTTAGAGAGGAGATGACCAATACAAATTGGCTAGATTCAAAATTAGGATCATGGTAAATTAACACTCTTGTAGTTAAGGAACACTTGTCAGGAGTGAATTCTGGCTGATGTCAGAGTTGGCCAACAATGAGATTATCCAGCCATCTACTAACACTAACCAGCCCTGGAACAGGAGACAAAGCTGTAGTTCACCAAAATGAATGATTGGAATGAAAGACCAAGAAAACAAGAGCAGGAAAAGGTCTCTCTGAACCTGCAGGATCCTCTTAACTCACAGAATTGTTATGAGGATTAATGGAGATTATCTATATGACTGCCTTTTTTTTTTGAGGTATAATTGACATATAGCATTATATTCATTTCAGGGATATAACATGTTATAAACGCCTTTTATAAACTATAAATCTTTATTTAAAGTTTGGACATTATAATTGTCTGAGGGTCGTACAAGTTTAAAGGGTTATAGGAGAAGGTAGGGAGAAGAAATGTCCTGAAATTCGAATCCCATGGTGATACTGATTTCGTTAAACAAAATTTGATTGCCTATGGACAGGATTAATGAAAAAAGTTCTGCTGTGGATTGGGGGTGGGTTTGGGTGACAGAAGGGGACAGGCTGGGTTAAACAGTGAGTTCTACCATCTGCTTAGATGTGGGTCACATTTATGGATTAAACATGACTACTTCTTTGATCCATTTTGGGTAGATATCAGGGGCTCGAGGCAGGTATTTCACTAGCACAGGGCTGAGTGTATATTGGGGCACAGTTATACTCACTGAACAAATGAATATACACTGTAGCTCTGTCTGCCTTAGTCCACTAGTAAGGAGTAGCCACAAAGAAGTTCAAAAATCTCAATCTAAACAAAATTATTTCCCTGAAAGGCAGATTTCTCCCCAAGGAGAGATTGCCATATTATTGTTAGCTTGGTTGGGGTAAAGAAAGGGCTTTGATGTCATCCATCCAGCCCATCCACTGGACAAATATTTATTGAGCAACTGCTGCATTCCTGGGATGCTACATCCCAAGCTCTGAGCTATATTCAGGAGATAATAGACTCCTGAGACTAATGAGACATGACTTCTACTCTGTGTTACCCTCACAAAGTACCTAGTTGTTCTGCAGGCTTTGCCACCGCTGTGGGAAGGGAACATGCAAGTTGCTAGGGGAGCAGAGAGTAAGCAGACCTCACACAGTGCCAGACCCTGCAAGAGCTGGCAGCTAAAGCCTAATGCAACAGACACATTCGACAAGGTGGTTGACTAGTGGTGTCCCATATGATGGAAGGTTTGACATCAGATGTGAGCCTTAGTATAAAGGGAAAATACAGTGAAGGTACACATGCGTACATTTGCACACACACACTAAGTAAGAAAAGGTGGGAGCAAAACAGAGACAAAGAGAGTAGGCACTTCAGATTCATTTTCTTTCTTTCACTCTACGAATAGACAGTAGAGAGAGCTAGAGAATGGTGGCTTTCCCCCCTTCACATTAGTGTTCGGGCAGCTCCTGTTAAAAGGATCTTAAATTTACTGAGCCTCCTGGTCTACCTCTAAGTAGGCACACAAAGTTTCCTATGTGGAAGGCATTTCATTGTTTATACCATACAGCTAATGAACTTAGTATCTTTCAGCAGTTTCAAAATTGTACTGAGCAAGGTAGAGGTGTGTGTGTGTGTGTGTGTGTGTGTGTGTGTATGTGTCTGTACTGGGAGGTAGGCGGGTGGATGGACAGATAAAGATTATTTTTTAAACCCTAAATGGTGAACCATCAGGTCTTGAAATCAGGTTAGTGGGTCAAAATCAGAAATTTAAAAATCAAATAAAACATAAATGGAAAAAATAGCTGTATAGTGCATGTCATAAGTGTAATTATTATCTTTTGCAAACCTTTTGTTTCATTTTCTTAATTAACTATGTGCATGTGCCCTGGATTGCGATATACAGTATTTCTTACTGGGTCAAGATAGACACAAATTGAAATCCCCTGGTGTCGACCCTCCTGATAAAGTCTCCAGAGCAGGTCTGGGGCTTAGCTCTGGTTGGTGTCTGGCCATGTCACAGCGGCGGCTGCAGGCTGTAGGCTGTAGGCTGAGCATTGTATGATAGGAAACCTGAGTCACGTGCCTGGGACACCATCCAAACATTCTAATCCCAACACTGCGAGCCCTTGAGAATTATGCTTAGAAATTCTACAATTTTGCAGTGAGTGTTGGGTGGCCATGGCTTTTTGGAATTATATTTTATTCAGGGACTGAAGTGTGTGAGTAGTAATGCATGGGTATTTCTGCTCAGTTTCTCCTTTGCCGTCACGTGGTGGAACAGGTTGGTTCTGAAAGCCTGGCTTCCAGCTGCCCAGGAAATCCTCAGGAGTAGCTCAGTGGCAAAACTCCCCAAGAGCCAATGGTCCATGTGGCCCACGCTCTCTGTGGAGTCCCTCCCAGCCTATGCGTCTTTGGGGCAGAAATAGAATATTTTGTGAGTGCTCCACGTAGGAGAGTTTCTTTTATAGCTATGCACGCATTTCACGCACTTTGCTGGGCTTCTAGGTCCCCCTGCATTGGTCTTCCTTCAGGTGCTCTTCCTTTCTGAAGGCAGCAAGGGTCTCCTTTCACTTTACACTCCTAGCACGGTGCCTGACACCTAATCGCCGTTGGAGGAATGAATGTTTCCTCCATTCCAAAAGAAAAAAAATATTTTGCTTACACAATGCCTGTTAAAATAAAAACAGTTACAAACTAAACAAGCCACCAAAGAATTAGAAGATTACTGCCCTCTTTATTTCGGAGACATCACCCAAGTAATGAATATTTGACTATGCTTTTGTTGGGATGTGATTTGCTTGGTTTGGTTTTGTTCTCCTTTTATAAAAGCATGCCGCTTTTCAAGATGTAACAGGTTGTAGGGGAAGGAACACAAATGATCTAGCCTAAGACGTGAACGTTTACATTTTTTAAAAATCGTGGCGCGTGTGTGTATGGAAAAGGGTGAGCAAAAATATTCAACAAATGGCTGAAAGGAGAGGTAAATGAGAAGACAGAATGTCTTATCTACATCAAACTGTGAGTCGCGGTATTTGTTATTGAATCCATGGAATGAGGGTGCAGCTCTTGTTTATTTACATCTGTTCTCAGTTTGAAAGACAGCCCGAGAGGTAAAATAAAATGAGAGTGCCTCACATGCCTTCTAAATTTCCCCTTAAATTGAATTTCTGGCTTTATCAGGGAACAATACTTGCACTGATGTTAGCCAGACAGCTAAAAGGTCAGCAAGTTCCCTTGGTTGCCTTTTGTCAAGGGTTTTTGACTTGTCTGTGAATAAAGATCTCCCAGGAGGAAGGCAGACCTGAATTTCCTGTCATCTAGAAGACAGCAATGAATTTGAAAATGTTACAAAAAGCATAAGGGACTTCAGGCACACCTTCAAACCCACCACGGATGCCAATCGCTGTGCATGTAAACATGTACACAGAAATGTTTTGGATTTGTTCTGTCAACTTTTCGTTGTGAAACAAATTGTTCTACAGCAGCCCACCTTGAATACATAATGAACCCCAGGGCTTTTTTTATTATTGTTGTTCCTGCCTCTCGCCTAATCTGAAAATACCATTCTTTCCATTCACTCACGATGCAAGAAGCATGCTCTGTTAGGGGTTGCTGAGGGAATTAGCCCTAGCAAAGCCCCCTTTTCCTGATCCCACCGCTGTCACTTGAACCTCCTCAGATCTTCTTCATGTGTTTTTCAGCATCGGCGCTTTCGCATGTGTGGTAATAGGTAAGTCTTACCTACTGCCATCTAGATAAAAACAAATGAGTCTTCTCTAAGTGTTAGTCATTCTTTGCAATGAGTGAATTGTTTTTCTTGAGAATAGTCCCCAAAAGAAATATCTCCCCTACCTTTCTTTATGGAAGTTTGATCTTAGAAAAGGTAAGGGGAATGTTTTCCCTTCTTATTAAGCTGGGAATTTATTGTTGTCTGAGCACCAACCTGGAAGCACCAAATCCATTAAGGGCAGAGGTTGTACATTTTCCTTTTGGCTATGGAGAAAGCACATGGTTCACTTCTGCATTATTTCCAGTATAATCATGAGTGGATTAAAGAGAATTTTAATCCTTTATTTCAAATGTCACTAGTCAAAACATATGCTTATACATTCATTTGATGAATATTTATTGAATGCCTTCATGTAAAAGAAGTTGACTCAGAAGCTCTCAAGAATAGAAGAGATGATAGCAACAAGAGGGACAGCTAGTATAATTTGAAGGTGAATGATGTGCTGGGTAAAGTGCTAAGTACTTTGCATCTAGACTCTTTCAAGGCTCAAAGAAACCTTATCAAGGGGACTTTCTATGAGGAAATTGAAGCTCAGAGAGAGAAGCTCTATGTTCCAAAGTTGTATAGCTGGAAAAAAAATGGCGCTTTTTGTATTTGAACTTGGGACATTCTAAAACAAAATCCTGTAGTCATGGTAAACATTCTTATTACAAAGAAAGATTTAGCAATTTCAAGGTCATATGTTGCCATGGCTTGCTCAGGCCTGCCAAGAAGAGTGAGTTTACATGTATCACTGGGGAGATGGCAGGAAAGATTCGACATCCTAAACAAGCTAATTCTTCCCTTCTTCTGGTTAACCAATAGGTTTTTTTTTTCCAGTTTTATTAAAATTTCATAGCGGCATTTTGAGGGAGAACCAACAGGAAATTCTAAAGCTCATCTCAAAGAGTAAGAACACAGAAATGGCCAAGGAATTGAAAAATGCAGCAATGATACAATTGTCTTACTGGACAATGAAATATAAGGCTATCATATTTAAATTATTCAGTATTAGTCTGAGGTTAGACTTACCAATGGAACAAGCCCAGAAACAGTCCCAAGAATAAATAAAATTTAGTGTATGACAAATATGACATTTTAGATTAGCAAAGGAATGCTCAGTTAATGTGTTGAAACAGTTGATTCACCAATTGGGAAAAAATTAAGTAAATCTTTGCCTTACATCCTATTCTAAATTAATTCCAGCTGGACTGAAGAAGTCTTTTTGATTTCCTTCTATATTATTTTATGGCAAAGCATGCCTGATTTTTATGTCTTTCCATGTGGTTATTTCTGGGTATCAAGAAATGTTTGATGCTATTACCTATGCATCTTCACAAATTTTTTTTTAATTGCTTAAAAGTGGGTTAAAATTTTTTATTTGTTCCTGGTCTATACAAATAAAATTGTATTTCATATACTGATTTTGTGTCCAGTGACCTTGCAAACTTACTAGTTCTAATATATGATTTATAGATTTCGCTTTTTTTATTCAAACTTATGTTAGAATAAGGAAGCTCCTTTCTATTTCTAGCTTGCTAATAATTTTATTATAAACGGGGCTTTTCTGCACCTATTGTGATGCTTATATTGTTTCTTTTATTCTATTAATATGATTAATTACCCAGATTGATTTTAAAATTTAAACCAGCTTTGAATTCTTGAAATAAACTCAAGATGGCTGTGTTGTATTAACCTTCTAATATATCACTGGATTCAGTTTGCTAAAAATTTAAGATTTTTGCATCTATGTTATCAGTGCAATGGGCCTACAATTATTCTTTCTTGTAATGCTCTCGTCAAATTTTATAGACTGAAAATGAGTCAGGAAGTATTCCATCTATTTTAATTCTCTGGAAGAGTTGGTGCAATAATGGCATGATTTATTTCTTAAAAATTTGGTACAATTCACCATGAAGTTCCCTGGCTCAAGGTTTTGGTATGAAGGTTTCAAATTACAAATCTAATTTTTGAATAATTATAGGACTGCCCATATATTTTATTTCTCCTTATGTCAGTTTGTAAAAATTGTGCTTTTCTAAGAATGTGTCCATTTGATCTAAAGTTATAATTTATTGGCATTACATTGCTCATAATATCCCCTTATAATTTTTCTTAAATAAAATATTTTTATTTTAGAATAGTTTTGGATTTACATAAAAGTTGCAAAGGTGGTACAAACAGTTCCTATAATATCTCACACCCCATTTCCCTTATTGGTAACATCTTACATTTTTATGGTACATTTGTCACAACTAATGAGCCAATATTGATATATTGCTATTAACTAAATGCCATACTTTATATTTCATTAGTTTTCCCCTAAAGCCTGATCGGTTCCAGGATCTTATCCAGAGATCACATTTCATTTTGTTGTTGTATTCAATTCCACTTTAAACTTTGCTTGTTTTTGATGACCTTGACTCTTTTGAGGAGTACTGGTCAGGTATATTGTAGAATATGCATCTGTTTTGTTTTCTAGTGGTTTTCTAATGTTTCTGGGAGGAAGACCAGAGAAGTGAAATACCGTTCTCATATCATTTCAAGGAAGATATTATCTACTTATAATTTTTAAAATATCTACAGTATCTGTTATAACGCTCCCTTGATATTGGTTATTTGTTACTTCTCTCATTTTTTCTTGATAGTTTTGATAGGATATTTTTTCAATCTTACGTCTTTTCAAGAACTTACTTTTGTCTTTGATGATTCCCTCTATCGTTTATTTGTTTTATATATTGATTTACTTTGTCTTTATTATTTCCTTCCATTTCTTGTCTTGGGGTTTAATTCCCTGCTCTCTTTCTAACTTCTTAAGATGAGTCTTTAGCTATTTGATTTTTGGCTTTTCTTCTTTTCTGGTATCTTTAATGTTTTAAATTAAAGGCTACAAATTTCTCTCTAAGCAATGTGGTAGCTGCATCTACAAGTCTGATGTGTAGTATTTTATTACTATTCATTTAAAAATATCATCTAATTTCCCTTGTGATTTGCTCTTTGACCCATTAGTAATTTAGAAGTTATTTTTCTTATTATTGAAAAGTATAGGGATTCCCTGATTTGTTTGTTTTTGGTTATAGATTTCTACCTTAATTCTGCTATATTCAGAAACATATTCTGTGAGTTTTGAATACTTTGAAAATACATTGAGAGTTGTATACAGTGTGGTCAATATTGGTAAATGTTCCATGTACAGTTGCCAAGAATGGGGATCTCATTACCAGCTACCTATTTCACACAGACTGTGTACCATCCCTCCAGGCCTTTTGTGGTTGTTAAAACCCTAGCTTCTCCTTGAGCCCCAAGCTATCGGCCCCACTGTTGTCCTCTTCCTAGGCTTTCACAGGGTCTGTTAAAATCACCGTGTTCCTTTTCATTTTTAGCACACTAGATTTCCCCTTTTATTCAACCTCAGATATTTTTGAAAACATGTTTTATGCTGTACTCTATGCAGAATTTCTTTGTACTTTTTGTGGGGAAGCTTTTGAGCTATATTGCCACAGAGCCCACCTCCTCCCCTCTACAAAAAAAATATCATCTTGTATACAGATATTGATTTAGGCTAAATTCTGAACTTCTGGGGTCAGATTGAATGAGGTCTCACTATAAATATGAATGAAATGAATGCCACCTCCTCTACAATGCTTGCATGCTAGCAAATGTGAACATCAGCATTTAAAAATGGACTGCAGACACTAATCAGAAGAGAGGACTTTTCCTGTCAAAAGTAGAGTTTTAGAACCTTCATTGAGGCTGATAAATATGAAGTGAAGAACTGCCACCATCAATGGGAACCTGGTTTGGAAATTGGAATTTGATTCATTTCACGTCAGTGAATGGGAGGGATAATGCAAAAGGATCTCTAACATCAACACATCTCGAGATTGACAGCTAACAGTTTGAAAGGGAAACTGTGTCCTTTTAAAATTCGTAAACATTCTTCTTTAGTGTGTACCAGAAAGGTATGCTTCCCTGAAGGAAATGACAATATGTAACAAAGAAAGTTCAAAAAGAGAGGTGCTTAAACAGATCCACATTTCAAAGTAATAGTCTTCCTATCAGCAGTGATAATAATATGCTTACTCCTGAGGGCTTAATAAATACGGTGCCAAGTGCTTGGCCTGGATCATCTTCCTCATTTCTCACAGCAAGCCTGAGGTTCTTGCTATAATATGATGGTCAGCTGAAACACCAACGCACCGTATATGCCGCTTTCCAGCTTTCCACAGGGAGACTGAGAACTGAGGAGAGCTGTGCTGAGACGCCTGGTTTCACTTCAAAGACAAAGGGTGGAGATGGCCTCTCACCTTCAGGCCACTGAAAGGTGCTTAGGGAAGCCTCTGGAGAGGTCAGGGTGCATCCCTCGGGGTCGGGAGGGCACCGTGGAGTGTAGTCTGACACAAGCTTAAGGAATCTAAGGGCAAGCTGTGTGACTAGAGCCTGGAGTGGCAGAGAGAGAGAGAGAGAGACAGAGGAACTAGGCACCTTCCCACCAGTGTGGACGGCAAGAATGCTCGAGCTTACTTACGCATCACACGTGGGCTGGGTGGAGAGAAACCTGAACTAAGTCTCCACCACATCTGGTTTAAGAAGACTGCCTGGAAAAACTGTGGGATCCCAGGGGTCTGAGGGATTGGAATGTGGAAAAAAATCAGAGTCCGAGGCAGAGCAGCAGCAGGAGATATGGTAGCACGCTGTCCATGGGGACCTCAGAAGAAGACATGAAGGTGCCCAGGAGACTAAAGGTCATCTTAAAAGTGTGCTAGGCCCATATTCTGAGAACATGAAGCAACCTCATACTGATACAACCAAGAAAGGACTTGTGTCCTCCCCTTTCCTGTCTCTCTCTCCAGTACTCAAACTATGTCTGAGTAATAACCAATGCTTGCTAAGAAGGGGAAGAGGGAAGCATATGTCAGAGAAGAAGAAAAGGACCATGTCCTTAACAAGTACACTAAGGAACATTCTCAGAAGTCAGGTTTTATACCTGTAGATCATTGGGAAGATATCTTTTCCTCAAAGTGCAAACACCTACCCCAGTGTTCTGCCTCCTTCTATCCCATGCTCATCATCCCATGCCAGGGGATTGCACAATTAGGGCAGAATGCAAACATCTTCTTGCAGAACCAGAGGTTGAAGCTCTGATCTATGGCACTCACTTGTACCATTGTTCATGCCTATGCTACTTGACCGCTTGATTAGACCCACAGAATATTCAATTCACCAGATGTTTATTGGTTGCTTATCATATATCAGAGAATGGGGACTAACAGATGAATAACACAGTTTCTGAACTCAAGGAGTTCACAATCTCATAGGGGTAGCAGCTATATATACAGGGCAGTGGGAGAAGAGCTTAATAGGGGCAGATAAAAGTTGAGGGACAAGGAAGAAGACAGGTTACTATATGAAGAAAGTTCAAGTAAACCCTCTATGCTGTGTCTTAAAGCATGAGAGGTTATTTTGTGAGATGAAGGGACTTTTCAGAGGGCCATGCTCTACATATGCTCACAGGGCATGGAACCATCAAGGAATCAAATAGTTTGATCTGGCTGGAGCACTGGGTGCCAGAGCAGAAGTGATAGGGGATGAAGCTGAAGATCTAGCAGGAATAAACAAAGCAAGAACACCTTGAATCACGGTTTGAGTTTCTCACCATAGACGTTTGAGAGCCATGATTACAAGGTTTCAAGAAGGGTATTTTAATTGATCAGATACTTGTTTTAGGAAGGTGGCTCTGGTGGCTCTGTGAAAGATGGTTTGGGGGTGGCCATTTCATACCAGTGTTCTACCCATCGTAGGGAGGTGGAAACGAGATGTGAAATTCAGAGGCTGAATTTTTTTCCTACCTCATTCCCAATACAGAGGACATGCCACAGAAATTAGCCCAGCAATTTCTGATAGGCTGTTGAATTTCAGGTAAAGATCTCTGCCACTTCTAGGGTTGATCCAGCCTTTTACCTTAACTTCTGGGAATTATCTGAATGCAATTAGTTCCCCAAGCATTGTGTGCTAGGTGATTACTCTGAGATCTTCCAGGATTCTCAAACAAGAGGAATTATGCTAGAGGCTAGAGATCCATAAATTAGATTTATTTCAGCATGGATTATTTGAGAATCTCCTGAAAATTGCATGTGCCTGCATGTGCATACACACACAGAATTTTTCTTATGTGTTCAGGGTTTTACAGACCCACTTAAGACCATCTATTGCTCTTGTAGGGACTATGGTACAAGATGCCTGCTCCAAAACCACTTAGTAAACTGGAGGTTAAAATCTGAAGTTGGTGTTCAAGCTCAAAAAGGTTAAATCTCTTCATCTAGGAACTTTTACAATTAGCAGAAGTCTGCTTATAGCCTTGAGCTAAGAATTAGTAGCAGGGTTATGTTTTGGGATTTTTGTTGACAGCCATCAGCTTTAAGAGTGTCAATATTGCTTGACTGTCTTCCTGCTATTCCAGGTACATGGCAGTAGGGGCAGACCTGGGCCCGGGTGAGGGCTTCTAGTGAAAAGATAAATGCTCAGGTGAAGGCTGATCTCTCGTGGCTAAGGAGGCCATATTAGTCATAATAATGTACCAGTGTGGAGCTCCTGAGGGATCTATTTTTCTATATGTGGACCATTTTTGTATAAGACAAGCCAGTGTAGTTCCCACACACTTTATTTTCTCATTTCATTATCACATTTTTTTATAGCCCCAAATATGTATTACTGGACTCATAAAAGAGCAGTGTTGAACAGAAAAGTAGGAAAGAAAATATGTCTAATCTCATATTACAGCCTGGCTGTCATCTGAGACCCATGAGCCACTGGAAACTCTACTTGAAGTGTCTTGCTGAGTTACTCTGCAACTTAAATTTAATATGTGTGTATTGTTGGCACAATAATTGTTTTAGTAAGTATTTTTGGCACCTTGGTTTGGCGTTTCAAAATGTAATTCGTAGACCTTGACAATTTTTCAAAGGTCTCTTTCCCACTAGCTCTTTGTGGCTGCCTAAGAAATCCAGATGCAATGGGCTTCTTTAAAGCAACTCAACAGCCAAAAGACTGGTTCTGTGTACATGTGCTTTAGAAAATATCTAGCATCAATACAGCACATACTTGTTTTCTTGAGGACAGAGCAAAACTGCGTTTCTTTAGGCATAAAGGCACACATCTTTTATGTCTTTAAAAGTCAGCAAAAAGAGAAACCTTTCAAAAAAATCCTGCCATTTTGGTAAGTAATAATAATTAAGCAACAACAAAAAAGAATCTTGCTAGCATGTAATCTATCTGCTAGGGTAGCTAGATTTATTATATTAGTAGGAGCTGAGATGGTAAAAAAATACTGATCTGTAATCTGGCAGGGCCAACTGGAATGTGGCTCTTGAAAACACCCATCTCCTTTAATGAGGAACCAGTGTGAACTAGACCTTATCAAGACTGTGGGACTGACGGACATTATCTATTGCTTGTTTATTTATTTGTTTTTTAAAGAGTGAACTGAAGTCAACTTGTCCAAAGAATGGAAAGATCCCAACAGCCCTATTTACTTCTATACAATGAAGATTGCTTCCAGAGACCCTGAGATCAGCAGCGTGATCCTTGTTACTGTCATGAGCCACAACTCCATCCCTTTTGCTTTTTAAATTTTCATTTTGCAAAGAAATGCTATTGTGCGCCAACTCTGGGTACTAAAGTTTAAATACTTAGGAGCTTTGCTTGGCATTTCACTAAATCTTGCTTACAATCCAGTTTAGATATTCCTTCCTCTGGAAAGTCATCTTTGACTGTCTCTGGGACAAGCATTTTCGGTGTGGCATAAACAGTGCATGCACAATAGAACCCACAAGTACTACAGTGCTAAAGGATGAGGCCGTGGTGAATACTCAAAAGTACTATATCCTTTTGGTATTCCTCTAGGTTTTCTACTGCTACAAAGCATTCAACATTATTTCATAACACTAGTGCCATATAACTAGGTGTAGGGCTCCATAATTCTAAAGGAACTGAAGTAAGGATTCAGCCTTCAAGGGCAGGCTGCCTGGGTGTGACCCTTGACTCTTGTTTAAAAAGCTGCGAACCTTGACCAACTAATTTAACATTTCTTAGCCTCAGTTTATTTATTTGTAAAATACAAGCAATAATAATTACTTCACAGGGTTGCTGTCGTATTCAGTGCAATAATATATGGAACTGCGCTCACCACTGATTAAGGGCAAAATACCTTTGGTTATTACTATGGCCACTTTCACTGTTGGCTGCCCAGGCCGCTGCATCTCCTTCTCTTCTCCCTGCTCTTTGTGTTTTCTCCTGAAGCTCAGATTGAAGGGCCCACTTCTCATCCAGGAAGGAACTCTTTCTTAGGCACAACCTTGTTAACATTCGCAACGTCTGCCGCCTTTCGATGACAGAATAAACGTGCTGCAGAGCAGGGAGCGCTGGTGATTGCTCTCACCTGTACTTCAGCTAGAGCTCTGAGAGCAGCACGGTTTTCTTCCCTTGCATCTTGAGCCAAAGAACTGAGCAGGGCCTGCCTGCCTGGGTGCTGGAGAGGCAAGGGCTGTGTAACAGCGCTGTGCACCCTTTCATGGCAGGGCATGGGCAGGGGAGAGAGGGTGGCCAAAGCGGGTTCACCCTCAGCCTCTGGCTGTTCCTGGAGCAGGAAGGAGAAAGAAAAGAAAGGAAAGAAAAGCCTCTATGGTGGTCGGGGTTAAAGGGAATGGTCACTGTGACCTAACCTTCTGGGGCCTGCAGCTGTAGAAGAGAATGTTCCAGAACGTATATCAGCACACCCAGCAGTTTCTAGAAATGGGGGAACTGCCTTACTTCCCCTCTGGAAAGTAGACGTTAACCAAGGGAGGGACAACTTCATCCATCAAGAAATCCAAAAGAATTGTTTCCTTTGTTCCCAGGTAGCAATTTCAGGAGCAAACCGTGTGCCTGCAGTCTCGTTCTGAGGCCTGAAATTCCAGTCAAAAGTTAGCGTTGATAAAATGTAAATGTGCGGAAGTGGTAATGTGTACATTGAAACTGATTCAGACATAAAAAAATTAGTTACTCATTTTTCACAGAGCTTCAAAAACAACATTTAAAAGCATAACTCATACTGTATTGCCTCCCCCCATAAAGCCCTCTGGTGGCTTCTCACTGCATTTAGAGGAAAAATCAGTAACCAAACTCTTGAGCCTGGACTACGTGGTTCCTGGAGAAACATCCTGGCCTCTCCATGCAGCCTCATCTTGCACCAATTTCCACTGCCTTGCATTTCTGGTTCCTTAAAGCACCCGCTATTTCTTGCCCCAGAGCCTTGGCACTTGCTGCTTCTTAAGGGCTTTGAATTCGTGTCTTCCTTCAGACTTCTGTTTTCAATTACTCACATTACTTACTCAGAGGGACTCGTGTATCCCAGGTAAAGTGTCCCTGCCCTCCCTTACTCTTCATTCTGTCATTTGATCCTAAAACTTGTCACATCGATGACCATATTCCTTATTTATTTACATTTTCTACCCCCTAACCCAGCACCCCCATCATACACGTTTAGAATTAAGTTCCAGGAGAGCAAGGATTGTTATCTTAGTCACTACTGTCTCTTGCATCTACAGCATGCTTTTGTACATAGCGGGTACTCAATAAATATTGGTTGACTAGATGAATGTATGAGTTATTATGAGGTTTAAGAGAATACTGGCCTCTTAGAATAAGGAAGGGACATAGAAAAAGCAGAGGAGTAGAGGGCCATAAAAGCAGAAATGCTGAAAGCAAATTTCACTTTGTGTTACCTTAATTATTGACCCTATATACCTTTATCAGACCACAATGGAATAGAATCTTTGTGTATAGATCTTTGCAGTTGCCACTTCACTGAAAAACTCAGTTTGTGATCTTTCTCTAAATACAGCATGTTTGGACACATTATTAATAACAAAATGTGTATGCAGCACTTACTATGTGCTCAACACTAACATAAGGGCTGGATATGGACTAAATTATATATCTTCACAATAAGCCTATCAGGTAGGGAGTATTATTTCTCGCATTTTACAGATCAGAAAACTGAGGCATAACAGGTTTTAACTATTACCCAAAGTCACATAGATCAGAAAGAGCAAACCCGAGATTTGAACCAGGGGAGCCTGACTCCAAAATCTATGCTTTTTATTCCTGTGATATATTAATATTTGGTTCTTTGATTTTACTTATATTTGAAGAACTCTGAGAAATATTTATTTGCTATCCTTCTGATATATAGCATTTCCCCCCCCCCAACTTTTTTTTTTTTGAAAATGATTTACTGTAGAAACTGGTTCTTACTTTCTTAAGGCATTACTCAGTAAGACTCATATTAAATACACTTCAAATTTGACAGTTCCTCTGGAGGATAAACCACAGGTCATTTGATCACCCACCTCTACTTCTTACTGTTGGAAACCCTGGTTGAGGCATAGAATTGGACTCTGCCTCATACTTACGGTGGGACCTCAGGCCATTGCTTAGTGGCCTGGAGTTTAGACTGCTCAGCTGTAAGAAGAGGATAACTATGCCTGGTGAGAGTGTTGGTGTGAGGAGGAAGGTGTCATTGGTGCAGGCACAGAGCACCATGGCGGGCACATCTGAGATAGTTTTCCTTACTGTCCCCTTGCGCACTCTTCTCTCCCATGACCCACAGAGAGGCCCACGTGGGCCCATGAGTGCTGGCACTGCCACAGGCAACTCCATTGGTTACACAATGACTTCAAATCTCACTTCAATCAAGTACACAGCACTGCGGTGCTAGCCTCAAGAATTTTATCTGAGCCCTGATTTTGTAGAAAAGTGTAAAAATGTCCATTTCCCCATGGGTTACAACATAACATAATATGGTTATCCCCCCCCCTTTACTACCCTTTCAGTTAGTTATTTCAGCATATCACAGCATTAAAACGCTTCCACAGAAAAGGTCACTGTTTCTCCAATCAAAACATTTCTTCGCTCTTCTGTTCTCAGGGGTACACATGGGAACAACAATCAATAAGAGAAGCTCGTGGAATGTTTTGACCTACCTTGGAGGAATAAGCAGTAGGTCAACATATTTTGCTGCAGTTTTACAACCAATAATGTCTTTCATAATGGCATTTCCTAATCACCAGGTGAAAATAGCTACATCTGCAGTAGTAACAGGGCTCCATCAGGATCTTTAAGATCTTTTTTCACAACTTTGACCTTAACATTTTCTTTCCATTTCGGCATTTTTTGATAGTGTAATGAAAACAATATCTGATGCTTCAGACTGAAGGGATACAACACTATCCACTATGGCATCAGCTGCAAAATAAGAATTGATAACCCATATTTCTTTTCCATACTTTGTACTTTTTAATGTTCATAAACATTACATCTGCACATGTGAGGAATGGAGATGCACGTGCTATTTCAACTCCTCATGACTTTGAATAGTAACTTTCCCCAGGGTTCAAAACCCTGAACACATACAATGCCTACAAGATTCCTGCCTCATTGAGAAATAAAGATAGGTTACAATACCCTGTTTTGAAGTAGAAAACAAGTAGCAAAGAATTTTCAAAAGAGAGCTACTGTGGGAATTTATCAGCCTGTAAATGGTAGGACCATTCTTATGAATCCCTTCTTAGTCTCTGAGTCTGTGTGCAAAGCTCTGTGGAATCCCTTAGGAGGAAGAAGGACATGCTATGGAGATCCCAAATGGGAAGAGGGAATATGTACAATTGCATTTGATATTTTAAGCATGAATATGTTAGAGAGTCCCTAGAAGCTTTATCAAGTGAATGTGACCCTTAGAAGTTCATTCATAAGCTATGATAGATGTGAAAAGGGCCTATAAGCAACACTGGAGAATTTAAAGAAAGACTTGCAGGTAAACTCTGAAATAGTCCTCTGTGTTATGTCCTAATTACACCTACTTATGTATCTCTCCATTTCCAGATAATCAGAAATGAGCTATCAGGATGAGGTCTATTTATATGTGGTTTAGTCCACTTTCTGTTTAGGTAAGATTTTCTTAAATGGAATTTTTTTGGACATGTAATATCTCATACACACAAAAGCATATATGTAAATCAGCGAATAAAATAACCACTAGCCCACCTGCTATTTAAGCAGAGACCATGAAGATTACTAACACTGTTGTTATCACTTAGATTCTCTGCCCTGTACCTACACCAGCCCCTGGAGGTAAATACTATCTGTGCCCCACATCCCCTGGACCTACTCCAACTCCTGGAGATAAGGACTATCTTAGATTTTGTGTTTGCATGATTTTGAGCTTTATAAAAATAGGATCATGATGTGTATATATGTGTGTCTGTGTACATATGTATATAGGGTTTTCTGTGACTTATTTTTTCACATCCTGTTATGTTTTTAATTACTATTTTGTTACTGTTGCATGAAGATATGATTTACCCGGTTTCACTGCTTTGTAATAATGCATTTTATGAAAATACTATGTATTTATTCATTCTTCTGTTAGTAGACATTTGGAGTGTTTCAGTTTTTGTTATTACAAACAGCGCTACTATGACTCTTGAACAGTTCCTTGGGCCACATGGGCCACAGTGTCTCTATGGTATATACCCCAGAGTGGGACTGGGTACATACCTGAGGCATGCACAGTTTGAATGATATGAAAGTAATGCCAGATTATTTTACGAGAAGTTGTACCTCTATGTCCTCTCAAGCTGGATCCGCTTTGTCGCCAGGGGTGAGGGGTGCTGCGGACTCCGTTTGGAGCAGCATTACTTTTACACTTTTTTTGGATCCAAGGGCTAAAAAGGAAACTGTTGCACTGCTTTCTGCAATGAGTGAGCAGAGGAAGGCAGCCTTTTAGAAAAAAGGATATAGCCCTGGCCCATATATAATCCAGGAGGTTACAAAGAAGGGACTGTCCCTAGATATCGAGATGTGGGGGCACACCTCAAGATCCTCTGCATGGTAGGTTGGGGCTGAGAAACCAGCAGAAATCTTTGAGAACACTGGGTGCCCAGCAGAGTGGTGGGCATCTCCTCTCTCTTCTTCCTCAGTAAGACAAGGCTGTTCAAGTGGGACAAAAGTCACCCATCAAAATCCCAATTGTCCTACCTCACATGGACCCTGCTTAAATCACTATGTCTAGAAACAAATCTGAAATGAGCCAAGCATCTAGTTTATTTTTATAAAATATTCATTCCTTCAGCATCCTTGTAGAAGTACATCTTCTCAAGCCAAGAGACTTGTGTTCAGTCTAGTCAAAAACCTATTAGGACAGAGTGGAAACCTTGGTTGAAATTGAATTCATTTATGCCCATGTGAAACATGGCACACAGCAATCCATAATAAATATTCCTGTCCTTAACTGAATGAAAATAGGTTTTTATAATTGAATTTCTTTGATGTTTCTTACATTTGCATCCTGGGAAAAATGGAAAGATTTATTACAGGCATGATATGAATTGCCCATCTGTAAAGAATATTTTAATAACAGAGGTTTCTACAATGACTGGGAAGGATGGAGAGATAAGAACAGGTTTGTCAGCCATCCTTTTTGACAAATTCAGTTAAGAAAAGATACAGGAAAATATAGAAGAAATGGACAACTTCTTAGAAAAATACAACCTTCCAAGACTGACCAAGCAAGAAACAGAAAAACTAAACAGACCAATCACCAGTGACGAAATTGAAATGGTAATCAAAAAACTACCCAAGAACAAAAGCCCTGGGCCTGATGGATTCACCTCTGAATTCTACCAGACATATAGAGAAGAAATAACACCGATTCTCCTTAAAGTTTTCCAAAAAATAGAAGAGGAGGGAATACTTCCAAACTCATTCTATGAAGCCAGCATCACTCTAATACCAAAACCGGGCAAAGACCTCACCAAAAAAGAAAATTACAGACCAATATCCCTGATGAACGTAGATGCAAAAATACTCAACAAAATATTAGCAAACCGAATTCAAAAATACATCAAGAGGATCATACACCATGATCAAGTGGGATTCATCCCAGGGATGCAAGGATGGTACAACATTCGAAAATCCATCAACATCATCCACCACATCAACAAAAAGAAGAACAAAAACCACATGATCATCTCCATAGATGCTGAAAAAGCATTTGACAAAATTCAGCATCCATTTCCTGATTAAAACTCTCAACAAAATGGGTATAGATGGCAAGTACCTCAACATCATAAAGGCTATATATGACAAACCCACAGCTAACATCATACTTAACGGCGAGACGCTGAAAGCTTTTCATCTAAGATCGGAACAAGACAGGGATGCCCACTCTCTCCACTGTTATTCAACATAGTACTGGAGGTCCTAGCCACAGCAATCAGACAAAACAAAGACATACAAGGCATCCAGATTGGTAAAGAAGAAGTCAAATTGTCACTATTTGCAGATGACATGATACTGTACATAAAAAACCCTAAAGATCCATTCCAAAACTACTAGAACTAATATCTGAATTCAGCAAAGTTGCAGGATACAAAATTAACACACAGAAATCTGTTGCTTTCCTATACACTAATGATGAACTAACAGAAAGAGAAATCAGAAAAACAATTCCATTCACAATTGCATCAAAAAGAATAAAATACCTAGGAATAAACCTAACGAAGGAAGTGAAAGACCTGTACTCTGAAAACTACAAGACACTCCTAAGAGAAATTAAAGAGGACACTAACAAATGGAAATGCATCCCATGCTCTTGGCTAGGAAGAATAAATATTGTCAAAATGGCTATACTACCTAAAGCAATCTACAGATTCAATGCAATCCCTATCAAACTACCAACAGCTTTCTTCAATGAACTGGAACAAATAATTCTAAAATTCATATGGAACCACAAAAGACCCCGAATAGCCAAAGCAATCCTGAGAAGGAGGAATAAAACAGGGGGAATTACACTCCCTGACTTCAAGCTCTACTACAAAGCCACAGTAATCAAGACAATTTGGTATTGGCACAAAAACAGACCCACAGACCAGTGGAACAGAATAGAAAATCCAAACATTAACCCAAACATATACAGTCAATTAATATTTGATAAAAGTGCCTTGGATATACAATGGGGAGATGACAGCCTCTTCAGCAGCTGGTGTTGGAAAAACTGGACAGCTACATGTAAGAGAATGAAACTGGACTACTGTCTAGCCCCATACACAAAGGTAAACTCAAGGTGGATCAAAGACCTGAATGTAAGTCATGAAACCATAAAACTCTTAGAAAAAAACATAGGCAAAAATCTCTTGGACATAAACATGAGCAACTTCTTCATGAACATATCTCCCGGGCAAGGGAAACAAAAGCAAAAATGAACAAGTGGGACTATATCAAGCTGAAAAGCTTCTGTACAGCAAAGGACACCATCAGTAGAACAAAAAGACATCCTACAGTATGGGAGAATATATTCATAAAAAACGTATCTGATAAAGGGTTGACATCCAAAATATATAAAGAACTCATGCACCTTAACAAACAGAAAGCAAATAATCCAATTAAGAAATGGGCAGAGGACATGAATAGACACTTCTCAAAGAAGAAATTCAGATGGCCAACAGGCACATGAAAAGATGCTCCACATCGCTAATCATCAGAGAAATGCAGATTAAAACCACAATGAGATATCACCTCACACCAGTGAGGATGGCCAACATCCAAAACACAAGCAACAACAAATGTTGGCGAGGATGTGGAGAAAAGGGAACCCTCCTACACTGCTGGTGGGACTGCAAATTAGTTCAACCATTGTGGAAAGCAGTATGGAGGTTCCTCAAAAAACTCAAAATAGAAATACCATTTGACCCAGGAATTCCACTCCTAGGAATTTACCCTAAGAATGCAGCAGCCCAATTTGAAAAGGACAGATGCACCCCTATGTTTATTGCAGCACTATTTACAATAGCCAAGAAATGGAAGCAACCTAAGTGTCCATCAGTAGATGAATGGATAAAGAAGTGGTACATATACACAATGGAATATTATTCAGCCATAAGAAGAAAACAAATCCTACCATTTGCAACAACATGGATGGAGCTAGAGGGTATTATGCTCAGTGAAATAAGCCAAGCCGAAAAAGACAAGTATCAAATGATTTCACTCATATGTGGAGTATAAGAACAAAGAAAAAAAAAATACTGAAGGAACAAAACAGCAGCAGACTCACAGAACCCAAGAACGGACTAATAGTTACCAAAGGGAAAGGGACTGGGGAAAATGGGTGGGAAGGGAGGGATAAGAGGGAAAAAGGGGCATTACGATTAGCAGATGTAATGTTGGGGGGGCACGGGGAGGGCTGTACAACTCAGAGAAGACAAGTAGTGATTCTATAGCATCTCACTACGCTGATGGACAGTGACTGTAATGGGGTTGGTGGGGGGGACCTGATGAAGGGGTAGTTTAATAATCGTAATATTGCACATGTAATTATAAAGTAATGATAATAAAATAAATTATATTAAAAAAATTAAAATGTGTCACACTTTCCAAATATGAAAAATAAATAAATAAAAACACTCCAAAAAAAAAAAAGAAAAGATACAACATTGTTTTCATGTTAAGATGGAATTAGTGGAAATTGAAAGCAATCTATAGGAATAGACCGAGCTTTTGGACCAAAAAGTCTGAATCATTAGATTGAGTGGGTTCCCCATTAGAGGTGCTTTTTAGATGGACAGAATTCAGAACTTCTCCACACCCCCTTGGAAACCTATCAGGTTTGTATGAACTCAAGGATTGAAGTTTTCAGTCAAAATTCCAATCCTCATGACTATTTAGCTGGAACATTTACCATCTCTCTTGCCATTTATCATAAATCTTGAACATGCTAGGCACTCAATACATGTTTGTGGAAATCATAAATGAATGTAGCCAAGTGACCCCCCCTGATTTCACTATTCCATGATCTATGGTGGAACGTTAAAGACAGTGATAAAATGTCTGCCAAATTGTATACAGGCTTTTCTAGAACTTAAATGAATCTGGTAATAATGAAAACAACAAAAATAATAGTAGACATTATTTACTGCCTATGAATGTTCTGGGTACCAGGGTAGACATCTCATAATCAATCTTTATGATGGGTTTCTATGTAAATCTCATTATTTCCATTTTATAGGCAAGTAGACTGAGACTTGAGAGGAAAAGATGGAAACAGCTATGAAATCTAGATTGAATTCACTGTGCTACACTGCCTCCCATGAAAAAACATCAAAAAATTCTTTCCCATGTTTGGTTTAGGATTAAATTTTAATTTAAGGTTTGAAAATTAAATGTATGCTCTTGATTCAAATCAAAGACTATCTCCTACAGTTTATTTATTACTTGAAGCTTTTGAAAGTTAAGGTGGTCTCCCTGAAATAAACATCAGAAATAAATATTAAGTTGCATTTACTGCCAGAAATACACAGAAACTCAGAATACTCGGGGAAAATATTACACTATGGCTGTGTGCTGGTGAAAAACACATTGTCTATATAAGCCATCTCTGTAATATGTTTAAATTATCTTGTCCATGTCTGCACTGGAATGGAATCATGCTGTGTGGCTGACCATACAGAGCCCTTTAAATGGAACCAAGGACTTCGATCACCTCAGGGACTTGGTAGCGCAGGGAGCCCTCTCTCTCTCTGGTTTAAGGACTCATTGCCCACCCATCGGCTTTATGAGGTTTTCTGTCTTTGGAAATGACCCAACAAAACACAGCTTTCCACAATTCTTCCTGTATTACCACCTTTCACACTCTTGCATTCTTTTCTTTTTTTAAAACATAGTTAATGCCTTATGGATTTAACCAATATCTGTGCATTTTCAGTGCTGGTTTGGTGTGTGCAGCTTCCTGAAACAAGACTGTGTTTTGTCAGAATATAAGCAGCGAGGGGCTCTGCGTGTTCAGCTCTGACGAGGGCAGATTCTCTAGAGATAATTGCTTAACACTATCATTGCTTTAGGAGCTGTAACAGACACCAGCACGTACCTTTACACTACAGGACCACATACTTGCAAATGCTAGACATTAGTACCCTATGCCCCAAATTGGTTCCATGCCTCGTATCTGGGACCAATAAATGGCAAGTAAAGGACAGATACAGGGTAATTCAATGCTGAAGCAAAATTTAGCTTGCTATCTTGGAAATAGTCATACTATTTGGGGATTTTACAGTAAACAAAATCCAGACAGCAGACCAGAGGGGCCATTTACGAGTTATAAAATTGCCTGGGTGAGATAAGGCAACTCATAAATGATTCAGCGAAGTGCACGGGATAAATCTTATTTCTCATACGCACGAATCCGAGGAAGATTCTGTGATGTTCGTAGCCCCCGGTAATGTAAGAGAGGACCGCATGTCACATTAAGAACCTGACATGGCATTCGAGTGCTGTAAAATGTTCAATTAAACATGGCAACTGCTGGACAAATGGTACCCAGGACACAGTTCTTTGTTTGCCTTTAAGAACTTTAATGTGTCTTATTTATTGAGGGCGAAGAACATAAGGGTAGTGAAGCGACAGGCTCTAACCTTCTGAAAATATTTGTGTTGGTGTCAAGACAAATAACAAATGGGGCTGCCTCAGGATCTTAGCCTTTTCAAAAGATGGACAGAGTTGCGTTTGGTGGATTGTACCTTATGGAATTAGAGCCAACTTAAGGGAACTGCTCCAGCATCTGTCTTCTTTCAAGCAGATTGTCAAGAGGAAAAAAGACTGGGGGTGTTTGGGTGGGGGTAACGGCGGAAGAGAAGGGAGAAGGAAGCAAGAGCAGTGATGGGCAGGGGGAGGAGAGAGCAACAAGCTTGCATGTTTTAAACCCTCAAGATTAGCTGTCGCTTAGAACCTTGACGGCTCCAGAACTTGACACACGCCTTTGCTCTCTGGGGGACCTTTCTTGCTGCTCTGTGGGCAGATCACGGCCACTGAGCTGTGATGCCCCGGCACTCGCCTGACCTGATATAATGGGCAGCTATTTACTGCAAACAAGGTAGATGGAAGAACATAGGCTTAAATGATGCTCTGGTGTAAGCAGGAATCCACTGGGATCCCTTGCAAACCAGTCAATCTTCTGGTGTTTTTCCCCCCTCCCCTGCTTCTTCTAGTTTGGGACTATTTATTTCTTTCCCTCAGGACCACACTGCAGATACGTGACTCTGAGCAATCCTGCTTTTCCACCCAACCCCCTCTGCCTCCCACACAAGATCAATAGGGTGGGTTAAAGAAGCAGTTGCATGAGAATAAATAAAAAAGAAAACTAAGTTTGGATACTACCACTTCCAAACCGACTGTTTTTCTGGGCTTGTTTTCATCTGTTACTAAGAAAAGAAAAGAAAAAAAGAAAAAGAACAGCCCAGGAGGCCCCTGGTTAGGCTGTCAGATTGCTTCAATGAGAAACCCAATCAGACTTGATTTGTGAAGAGTGTCAAAAGCTGTAGTGAATCATGCAAGCTGAGGGCCCCTCATGCGTGTTTCTGAAGCTCGTGGAGGTTTATTTTCCCTTCATCTAAGGACGCACATTTGCACTACATTTTCTGATCAAGGGGAACAATCAAAATGGGAAGCCTTGAGTGGTGCGTGTGGCTGAATACGCAACTAGAGGGACTGTTTGCCTCTACCTCCCAGATCTTTGCCGTAGACTGCAGGAGTTTGTTTCAGTAGAGGAAATTATCCAAAAAGTCTTTCTTCCACAGCATCTTGCATCTCAAAGAGCCAAAGGGGTTTTATTCGTGTTCTCGAATATACTTCCTATTAAGTGAGGTAAGACAGGCAGGTACACAAAAAGGAATCCGAGGCTCAGCAGCTGAGTGGCCAAGGCCGAGCCCCGAGGAACTCAATGGTCTCTACATTTTCCAGCTTCCATGTGGGTCTTGTGCTCCCATGGACTAAAAAAAAAAAAGGAAGGGAAATCCGTTTCTTGAATCTCATAAGGGTTTAAATGGCACAACTAAGTTTAAAATGCCCTAGTTTGGTCTCGGCCCCCAGAGACACAATGCATACCCTTCTGCCTGTGAATTTCCTTCTATAATACAGGAAACTCAGGGCCAGAGGCTCCGCTTCTTGGATCTCTGCCATGAATAGAAGCCAGGATCCTATCAGAAACTGATACTGGTTTTCTTTTTGTAAGTAGAGCCTACATGAGTTACAGAGAAGAGAGACATTCTCCCATTTATTATCAGATCGTCAGAGTTCGTTGGGCCTTTATACCGTGTCAAGTAGAAGGCCATACCTGGTTTTCAATCAGTTTCATAAACCAAGAAAAGTCACAGCTCTGCCAACATTCCTCATTCATTCTCTTAGATACTCATAATAAACTTTCCTTTCACTCATAATTACTTATGATAAAGTGGAGCAAGAGTGTAACAGACACTTGAAATTCCCAGATAACCTCTACCTCTCAGTCCAGTTGATCCTTTCCAACTCATCTTTCCCCAGAACTATTAATCGGCAGTGAAATTCCTTTGTGCCAGTATAACCTACTGCTCCTCCTCTGGCAGGCGTCAGTGCGGGCCAGAGGCAGGGCACCCAATGGGTTTTCCTTTCCCTTCCTTCCTTCCTAAGATCCCCCTGTGTCTGATTCCTCCCTGAGACCTGCACCTGAGCTCTTGGAAGGCTGATCCTGGTTTTGCACATTATGAGCACAATAGCCAATTTTTGCTTCTTTGTTTAGGCTGCCAAGAATGATCTCATGCTCTGGGTTACTTTCATATTTTCAAATAAATTATTTCCAAGACTCTTATTCTCCTATCTGCTCTGAGAAATTACACTCTTGGCCGTGAGTGTGTTCTGTCGGCCGACTGGTCAGAGTACATATTCACAGCTACAGCTCTGCCCTGCAGGGATGGAATACAGACGCCGGTGGTGTGGCTCCCTCACAGCAAGGGAAAATGGGGGTCTTGTTACCCACGACTAAAACTTATTAAAATATGCACGCGTTCAGTGAGACTGGTAACTCTATGAAGAGCACCCTATACATTGCATAGGAGGGAACAGCATGGGACCATTTTCTTCTCTTCTGACGAAAGCTACCGTCCTTCTTCAACCCTTCAGTCCGTGAGAGCCATAGATGGGGCTTACCAACAGCCGGGACCTGAAGCTCGACTCCCGGATGTACGCAGCATCTGGCCTTCGCGCTACCTTCTCAAGGTGTGTGACTCATTTCACAGACTGTACAGGCTGAGATAGGAAATGAACAAGGTTTGAAGGTTGAATTTTGGGTTTACAAAGCTATAGGATGTGCACTCGTGTGCCACATGTGTTGATCATCTTCCCCACACTCACAACTTTGCACTCTTTTCTAAATGTAGTCGGTATTTAAAAAATGTGATACAAAGTAGGTTTCCTCAACCTGAACATTACTGACATTCTGAAGCCAGATACTTCTTTGTTGTGGAGGGCTGGCCTGTGTGTTACAGGATACTGAGCACTGTATCAGGCTTCTCCTCACTAGAGGCCACTCCCTCCCAGACGTGACAATCAAAAATATCTCCAAATATGGCCAAATATCCCCCAGGGGGCAAAATTGCCCCCACTTGGGAAACACTGAGGTAATATGACATGCATGTTGAGATTCCTTCCTCCCAGCCGACTGACATTGTGAGTCACGTTTCTGAAGAAGTTCTGAAGCCACCATGTCAGCCAAGGAGGTGTGCCACTCTGACATCCCTTCCAGAGAGAACCTGCTGACAGGAACCTCTGGCTGCCCCAGTGGTCTGGCCACTCCCTGTGGCCTCGCTAAACCACACTGGGGTCTGAGGCTGTCCATACCTAACCCACCTTCCTTCTCCCTTTCCTTTCTTAGGTGCATCTTGATCTGGGGACTTGGCGGCCTTCACCAGCTTCTCTCTCCCACTCTATTTCACAGGCATTCCCCCCAGTACATCTCTTGGATTTCTGATTTGGTCCTGGAGCCACTTCCTGGATCACCTGACTGGATGAAGCTGCTGTTTCACAGAGGGAACCTGGCTTTCTTGCTGTTCCCTGAACACCCTGAAATTACATCTCCAGTAGGGCATTTGCAATAGTGGTTGTTCTCTGTGAAATGGGCTCTCCACTGCTCTTAGCCTAGCTGGTTCCATCACTTGGGGCATGGATGAAATGTTAGGTCCATATGAAGCCTTTTCTGACCTAACAACCTAAAGCTGCCTCCAGACAGCATTCATCACACCACCCTTTCATTTTCTTCAGAGCATTTTTGTTGATTTATTGGGTGTATGTTTTCTTCCAAATCCTCCAAATTCCTATTATTAGAATAAGTTCTTTATGGATAGGAATCATGCACACATGGTCTTAGTCAATACTCTATTTCTGGTGTCTACAACAGCACCTAAAAAAATGGGGAAAACTATACTTCAAAGCTCTGACTCTTAGCCTCCTTCTTCTACACAATTTGCAAGAGATAATGATTTCAAAATGGTTGGTTCTCCTTGGTTTGGAGGAGATGCCCAGCCTGTTTCTTTACCAAAGATTTAGATTGGATTGTAAATGAATCATGCACTTATTGAGAGTTGAAACCATATCGCAGCGCTGGACAAAACAGACACAGACAACACCGTTCCTGCCAGGACACATGTAGGAGTCAATAAGTCATGCAGCAAACCCCTAAGGAAGCCACAGGTAGGCAGTTGTAGCCGTGGTGCTGGAAAGAGGCAAAGTGGGGTGCGGTATTCAGAGGACAAAGTTCTCATTAAGGAAAGAACCAATCCCTGGTGGGGAGAAGGATTTTGGGCAGCTCCCAGGCCAGAAATATATATTTTTTCTTGAAAGCAATGAAGAAACCTGACAAGTTTTTGGCACATGTGGGCCCTGGGGCAGGCAAATCTGGTTTTGAGCCATGCTTGACTCTTCTTTTTTTTTGGTAGTAGCACAGATTTGTAGAGCAGTACTGAGAAGATTCACAGAGAACTAGATGAAAACTTTGTAATAGAGTCTAAACATTGATTAATTACAGACAGAGAGGTAGAAAATTCTCAGTTATAAGGACATGACCATTTTGATGTGGTTCAATAACAAAGCAGCATTCCACAGCCTGGCCTGAAACCAAGAGGCTGGCAGGTGGTCTGGACAAAGGTTAGTGGCGGGAGGGGACACACAGCATTTCCCTGTGCCACACGTGAGCGAAGCTTGCCATTGGTTGTATCTATTCCTTATTTGTGTCCACCTTGGGTATGCATGTGTGCACTTATATGGCCCATACAATGAAGCAGAAGGACAGTGTGCCAGCCAAGCCTAGGCCCTGTCTCCAGACTCCAGCCCTCACCAGGTGAACATGCCCTACGGTCACGCGAGAGGATGCGAGGGCCCTCGTGGGCCAGAATCCACTTAGCCAGCTGTTCCAGCCAAGGCCACGGAGATGTGAGAGAGCCCTGCCAACCTCACTAGATCTACCTACCTAGCCCTGACTGTTAGGAGTCTGGCTGAGATCACCTAAGCCTGGTCCAAATCAGCATTACCACAGCCCTGACCTGTTGATTTGTGAGTAATGATAAATGGTTGTTGTTTAAGCCACAAAATTTGGGCATGGTTTGTTAAGCAGCAACAGAGACTAATCACTATCTGTGTATACTCTCTTTACACTTAGAATCCAGTGGGGTAGGTCAAATGAGCACACCGTATGGTAACTCAGACCAGAAAGGAGAAAGAAACCAGAGTGGGCTGGGTTGTAAAAGGTTCCACCAAGGAGAAGAGGATTGGGGTGGACCATAAAGGATCTCACTTGGTCGGGGGGGTGTGGGTGTAAGCTGTTCTTGGCAGAGGAGAAATGCATGTAAGTGTGCAGAGGTGGGAATGAGGGCCTTGTGTGGGACACGGGCAGTGACGAGACAGGTTTCCCTGGAGTGGGTGGCTTCAGAACACCCTAGCGACCTGTAAAGTAGGGTGTGTGTGTGTGTGTATAGGGAAACAACTGAACCCTGACCAGCCATATATGGAACCAGGTGGCTTGCTGCCAAGGGTGTATTGTGCACTTAACCTCTGTGGATAGTGTTTCCTGGTGATTCAGGCCCCTTCTGAAATGTCTCACCAAGAGGACTTGTGAACAGTCAGGTCCATCCTCTCGGGTTGGAGGCTGTGGAAGAGCCCAGGCCCAGGGCAGCCGCTAGCTCTCCAAGTGACACACGGTTCTTTGTACCAGAACCATCTCCACTACAGGGATAACATCATGCTCAGGTTCTGACCTAATGGTCAGTCACAGGTGACTTTCATGCCTTTACATTTTGCTTCTTTATAGGAATTCAGAGATGAAAGAATGCAGAAGACTGCGGGTGCCAACAAGCAGCTTCTCTCCAAGGTGCTGGGACTGTCCCCTGCTTTTCTGTCACTGCTGGTGCCATGGCCAAGGGGCCAGGGAGCAGAGATGGCCGAGGCTTGTTCCTCTGCCAACGGGTGCTCTCTAGTTGTGGCTTGGAGCCAGGGCTTTTTCTGGAAAAAAGTTCAAGTCCTTATATTATCTTTCAAAAACAAAGCACTTTGCTCTCTGACGGTATTAGGAGAACCAAGGTGGCACCATGTTGCTGCAGTGTAATCCAAACACTCTGGCCAATTTCTTCACTGTCAAATCAATCTAAGCCTTTTTTCCAAATTGAAGTTAATGCAGAGAGTCATTGCTGCCCAATAACAAGGCTCCGTCCAATTCCAGATGGAAACAGAGCCGATACAATGCTGTCTAGGAGACTCCTGGCCACAGCAAGCCTGCACGGCTCCCTCCCCTCTTTGCTCTGGCTCGGCTTCTTGCAGTGAGTGCCCCTAGGAGTCTGTGGGAAAGGCGGTCTCAGACTGTTACGATTATTTTGATAACCAGTTACAACTCGTTGAGATCTCAGAAACAAAATAGCAAAGGGTTCCAGGGGAGGGGAGGAGGACAATACCCCTGCAAGGGGTCAGTGTTTGAAAGCTGTTTGCCCCAGTGTGGCCCAGCTCTGCCTACACGCCTATAGCTGTTAGTCTCCGGTGTCAGCCATCCTGCCTTGTTCGAGTCCCTGCATTTGCACTCATCCCTCCTGCCCCCTCTTTCCTCCCCGTCCTCCCTACCCTTCATATGTGAGTAACTCAGTTTTTCAGACCTCAGCTCAGTCATTGCTTCCTTAGGGAAGCTCCCTGAACCCTCAGCTAGGAAAAAGCTTCCCAATTATAAACTCTCAGAGCACCACGTACCTTTCATTCAGAGCACTTACCTCAATTCAAATTTATTTTAAACTTACTTGGGTTTATCATCTGATGAATACCTGACTCACCCATTAGAAGGAATGAACCAGAAAGGCAGAGATGCCATTTTTTTCTGTTATACCCCCAGTGCCTGGCACATGGCAGGTACTCAACACATACATTTGAGTTACTGAATGAATATATGAATGAATGAATTCAAGGATTTTTCTCTGAGAAAGGACAGGAGAACCCACTGTGACTAGACTACCTTCTAGAGATTTCTCTTGTATATTTGCCATGATTATCTACCAATGCCTGAAAAACAGTAAGGGTGTCTGGATTTGTTCTGGAAAACTGAGTTTCACTTTTTGGCCAAGATGTAGTGTGGAAATAATTCTATGATGAGGCTTATAAAATGCCTTCTTAAAATTTGTGGAACAAAAGTGGAGTCTGGGCTTCCACTTTCCTTGAACTGTGCATTTAGCCACTGCTTTTTCCCTCGAGGATTTGGGTCATGGACATTTTCCTTTCATCCTTACCCCAGCCTTTCCCCTAAATTTCATAATACTAAAGGATGTGATTCGAAATGAAATGCCAAACAACAGAAGCTGTGGAAAGCACTTGAAGCAACTCCATCAGCTAATGAAATTAGATGTTTCAGTTAAAGGAGTTCTCCTGTGATTGAAAACACACTTGCACTGTGAATTTAAGGTAAGTTCAAACCACTCAAGGTGGTATACACCAGAGATGATCCAAGGAAGACTGAAGATGACACTACACATCTCCAGATACCTCAAATGAACCACAGATTAGATCCTTGCAACCCCCAGGGTGACTTCTGCAGACAAAAAAAAAAAAAGGACTCTTGCCTCAGCATCCTCTCTTTTGCAGTAGTCAAGGCCCTTGAGTAGCTCTAGCCCTGAGCAGTCAGTCATTGCAGTCCTGGCATTGTCTTGCTAAGCCATGCGGCTGACGCTAACGCATCATTGCCACTGTCACTGATGCTGGGAAATGAGCATCCTAAAGCCTCTAGCTCCCCTGGCCTGAATGATTGGACAGCACTAGTCTCAGGGCGCTCCTATGCCAGTGGGGCGCCCTCAGTGTTCTGTCCTGGCCTTCAGGCACTCAGGGCTTTAAGAAAACTCTTTGAATTATTTGCTGCTCTGAGCAAATGATTAGAAACCTGGGGCAGCACCTCCTCTGAGACCACAGGCCTAGGGGAGCAGATCTCCCATCTCCCCTGTGGCCTCAGCCCCTCCCAGAGCCAGCCCAAGCCTCCTTCCCCGCTAAGGGCATATTGCAGGCGGGCTGCTTGCCTTATTCCTTCTTTTGTTCCTCTGGCTGCTGTTCACTCCTTGCACGAACAAATGCTTATGCTAATGGCAAGATATAACCCAGTTTTAAAAAGGGTGCCGTGATCAGTATCCATCATCTTTCCAAGTGCCTTGTCACTACATCAATTAATACAATTGAGCAAAAAATGTCACGGCCCCGTGGAAAAACCTTTTCACAGGCTTTCAGGGGGAAGTTTACTTCCAGCTTTTTCCCCTTGCATTCGTTCCTGTCATCCACAAAACAACAGAACCCAGTGGTGTCAATTATATTTGATTGACTGAGTAAAGCACACACACAAATAAGCGAAAACAATGGACACAAAAATCTATATATGACTCCCCTTGTCAGAGAGAATGCTTGTCTTCTCCATTTTCATGCGGCACGGTGTCCTGCTGCTCCTGGCTTAAATGTTTCCTTCAGCCCCCAAACTATCACCAATTAAGTTAGCAGGGTCTTCAAAGGTGTCAAACGACTCCCTAGGCAATCGGCTCTAAGTGCTGTGCAATAAATGAGGTCTAATTTATCAGTTTAACTTCACTTCTAAAAACCTAATGCCTCACAGGGCTGGTGCTATTTACCTAGGCTGTGAGGTCTGCCACAGCCGGCGCGTGGGCCGAAGTTCTGGCACGTCTCCTACCAACCGCACACTTTGCTGGGTGCGTATTGTGCCCCCCTGCTCCTAATTTCAACGTGCACGCTCCAATATTGTACTTCACCTTGTACACATGCACATGCAAAAATCCCCATGAGCCAATGTAAAACTCGAGTCCGGGCTCGCTTTGGTGCTGACAGCTTCAATTATGGCTAGAAGCCGAACCGTCTCTCTTTCTTACGTTATGTCTCTGTACTGTCACATTGCACAGACTCACATTTTTAAAAACTCCAGGACATTAGCTTTGACAGAAGAAATGGAAATGAATGGATAGGCCCTTGTTCTTAAATAAGTTAAACAGATACAGATTTGGCAAAAGGACTATTTAAGTGGAAAGTCATACAAATAAATGGGCCAGACATTTTCATTAACAGCTCGTGAATGAAAAGCATTCACATCCATCAATGAGACAAAAACGAAAGCTGTAAAGTTCAAACATACGATCTTCATTAGAAATGCTCAGAATTTATCTTAATATCAAATAAAGACAATGACCAAGACAGATTAAAAATATATTTTGTAATGGATTTGGACATAGAGTTGGATGGAGACTTACTGAGTGTGGGTATATAACTCTTATAAGAATATGGGTTTCTTTACGGAGTAAGGCTATATACAGAATCTGAGCTGAAGTGAATGGGCAACACCATGTATTAAATTAAGAAAGTCTGCCTGAGTATATGGTGCCTGTGGAGATGTTTTCATTTTGATGAGAAGACATGACATTTGCAACTCCTAAATTTGCAGTTTTGCCTCAAGGCAAGGGGTAACTGGAATTTGGGTAAGAATTCCATTTGTAACTACATTTACATCATTCTGGAGTCTCAACATTTTTCCATGATCCTAAAATATTTCTTAAAGACACTGTAACCTGAGGAATCCATCTGCCTAGAGGAAAATTAAGGTTTGGTTACAGAAAGAAAGCCAGTAGAAGTAACATACTCTTCAGCTGCTGATGTGCACAAGAGAATTTTACAGCAGGAAGAATTACCATATGAAGTAGACATGGAATGGTATTTGACATTCTTTTGTTTCTCTCTTAGCGTATGAAAACCAGAGTTCTCTGGTGGTACAGAAAAGATTCCTACCTCTCATGGTCCTATGTCGTTGTCCACAGGAGAAGACAGGAAGCATTCCTCTTTTTCTCCACATCTCTCCGTCCCTCTGCCCCTCCATCCTCTGTTTCATCCCAAAGTTTGAGAAACCATGGAAGAAAGAAAATTTGAAAAGAGGAGGCTGAGTTTTGCTCCCCATATGCTTTGGCAAGGGAAGAGTGGGATAGGAGAGGGTCGCAGTGAGGGAGGTGGGGAGGCAAATATACAAATAAACTGGGTGGGGCAGCATGGTCAGCTGGAGGGACGGAGCTGTCTTGAGATTGTTTCCTCACGCTGTCCTCACCTTCCCACTTCAGTCTCACACCTGCATGTAGACCTCTCTGATAGCTCCAAACCACTACCTGGCAGTTCCCACCACTACCTACCACCTCCAGTTCCTGTTGCTCTTACAGCCACCATCATATAGTGCGGGGCTTGGTTGCTCTCCATTTGCTTTCCCTGTAGTAGCCCTGTAGAGAAAATGGAAGTTCCCACTGCCAGGATGCTCACCTGACCCTAATCTACTTGCCCACTGCACACGTGCAATGATGTAATTGGCCTACTGTGTAGGTGCATGCTTGAACACGTGCTGGCAATGAGCCATTATTGCCTATGTTGCTTTATAAAGACCTCTGCCCAGTGCTCTGGTGGAGGCGAAGGTGGAGGGAGATTGAGGACTTGGCTGATATGAAGTGATTCTAGCACTTGACCTGCCACCGTGGAAATAAAGCTTGGTATAAGAACTTTTAACCCAATGTTCCATTGTCCATATTTGGTCTCATCAAACCCAGAGTGAATTTGCCTACAGATGAAGCCCTACCTGTGCTACAAGCCCTGAATCTCCAGTTAGCTGTTGATATCAGGGGTCACATTTTATTCTTTTATATAAAAGCACAGACTATGGAGTCAAACAGCTCTGTGTTCGAATTCGTACTCTGCCACTTGATAGCTGTGAACCATGGAACCTGTCTCCTCACCTGAAAATTGGGATAATACTTATCCCATAGACTTGTTCTGGGAATCAAGTGAATTAATTTATGTAATGGGCTTAACCCAGGAACTGGTGCTTATTATCCCTGCTCAAAAATATTTGATGGCCTCTCATTTCTCCCACAGAAAAGAAGTCCAATATTTGAGGCTATCAAATATGGCGATGTAGAGAAGAGCTCTCCAAGCTTTAAGGTGCATACAAACAGTTGGGGATCTTATTAAAATGCAGGTTCTGAATCAGTAGTAGTGGGAACCTGAGATTCTGTATTTCCAACAAGCTAGTGGTAATGCAGGCGATGCCAATACTCCTTGAGGAACAAGAAGATAGAACCATGTCTTCTACTCCAGGGCCACATGCCCATCTCGCTGTACAAAATTCATCTCAAGCATATTATACTCCCCATAAGTCTTGAGTGTGTGACATGCTTCCTTTTTGTGCTCTTCTACTCCCTCTGCCTGGAAAACCCTTCAGGAACCGCCTGTACGAAATTGCAGCCTCCCCAACACAGGACTGATCGTCCTCCTTGAGAGCATCTCTGTAGCCCATAAATGCTCCATAGAACTTTATCATGTTCCTGTTTCTGACACACCTTGTTTTTGTGGGTAGAAAACTCTTTGAGGGCAGGGATGATGTCTTACTCATCTTTGTATCTTGAGTATACAACGTCTGGCATATAGAAGGTTTTCAGTAAATGTCAAGAGAAAAATGGTTATTTCCCATAGCTAGAACAACCAGAACATAGTAAGCTCTCAGTGTTTCATTGACAGGCAGATAGTTCTTTCGATTAAACTCAGACCTGAGCTAATCACAGAGATGTAATTGGACAACTTTTAACACCTCAAATTTCAATTTCTTATACTTACCCTCTCTTAGTATTTCAAGTATTTTGAAGACATGTACTTCACTCCATAGATTACATGGTACCATTTGACTAAATTCTTCTAGGAATCTGTTAATCAAATATGTTATTTATTTGGAATTTTGGTTGAGTGTCAACATTAACAATTTTGGGTTCTCTTCATCCTCTGTGTATGTATGGACTGCTAGCCTCGGATTATGAGCTACAAAGCACAATGGCAAAGCTGTTATCAATTTTTTCAGGCTTTTCTTGAGTAACTTGAGATGCCTTCTATTTCCTTAAAGGGAGGGCAGCTAACAGATGAGATTGTAAACAAATGGCTGTCCTCAGAAATGTCCTGTACATTTAATCCCAAGTTTCTACAGCAAGACTGACGCAACCCAGCTGTAAATGATCCTGTTGGAGACAGCTTGGAGGAGGTCCATGTTGGCATTTGCAATTTTTGCTGGCAGGCAGCAGGGCCCAAAGCATCAGCTCAGTCCTAGGTCAAGTCCCCATCCTTTCTATGGTAGAAGAATTAGGCAGGACCTGATCCCAGAGGGATTCAGAACTATACAGATTTCCAGGCAAAGATGCTATCCCAGAGGAACATGGCTAGGTTTGACTTATAAAAACCAACATGGAGGCTATCAAATATGGTCAGATAGAGATAGAGCAGAGCCTTCCAAACTTTAATGTGTGTACAAATACTTGGGGATCTTGTTAAAATGCAGATTCTGAATCAGTAGTGGGGGGAACCCAAGACTATTTCTAACAAGTTAGTGGTAATGAAGGTGATGCCAATGTTCCTTGACGGGTAAGAAGATAGAGCCATGCTACAGGTTGGGAAAACCTGATTTTCTCAATTTGCCTTAATTTGAAAGGTCAATTGAGTATCCAAAATCCAGAGAAGGATTGCTAAGAATCCTCAGCAAAAGAGACTCCTGCCCATTTTAGACTTGCGCAGAGTCCTGGAGTCTTTTTTTTTTTTTTTACGTGGGGATTAGGGTTTGGTGGAAGAGAGAATTTGCTGTGGGTTATTTCTAGGTTTTGCCAGTAGGGTGTAACATAGATGGAGCTTTTTAAAAATACGTATTCTCCTAGACCAGGAATCAGAATACATAGGGGAGAATATTCATCTTTATAAGCTCACATACTCCAATCATCAGCCAGGTTGTGCCAGCTAAGCCCCCTCTGAGTGGGGACAGCCTGAGCTGATTGATGCCTGTGGGGTCACTGGGTGGGAAGGAAAGGTGGTAACAAGAAAGTGAGGAGGCTGGCATTGTGGTGTTTATTTTGTAGTTTTATTTTAGGCACACTACAATTTAACACTTGGATTTTATTGGGTTTTAAGGGTCAGTGTTGCTCGTTTGAGCCTTAGGTTGGAAAGAATGCATGCTAACCCCCTACCTATGTCCAGTTTTGAGTCCTACCAAAAAGATTCTGGAAGCTTCTGATTTAGCTGATGGGAACATTTCAAAAACTTAGAACTTACCACAACAGGACTCTTTAAAGAAGCAACAACTGGTCCAAAGAAGTCCAAGGTAAAACAGTCCATGATGTGTCCCGTCTGTTTCTTACTGGCAGCTTACGCCCATTTATTCCAGAGACTGATTTCCTGGGTCATAATTGAGGCCTAATTGAAAAAAAAAAAACAGCCCATTACTCTGTGGGAGCAGGTTATGTGAATTGAGGATAAGTTGGGATCCAGGAGGCATTCGCTCAGGACTTCTTCTTATGAAGCTATTACTTAATTTTTCACATTAAAAGACATCCCCCAGACAGAATTGGCAGAGGCAGGATAAGACGAAGAAAAATGACACTGTGGTGCTCGAAGAAAACAAAACCCAATTCCAAATGCTACCCATCAGCTCAAGCCATTCATCTTCCCTGTACTTTCATGTCATCTTATTTTATTTCAATCGAAAATAAACCAGTCAGGGTTGTATGTACCTTTTGAATGATGTGGATAGCACGACAAGTCCAACTGCTGTTCAGTGATTTGAAGCTCCAAGACTCTTAATAAAACTAAAGGAAAAGGAAGATCCAGGGAGGGCCTGGCAAATTAGGATAAGTGTCATCAGATGCATATTGAAGCAAATAGAAATAGCAGTTGGGGCAAGAAAAAGAAGGAGATGGATGATCAAGGTATCTATATTTTTACAAAAAGCTTTGATGTGTTTAAGTTACTACATTTTAGTTCTTTGATTGGAACTCAGGGGAAAACTATTTAAACCAAACAGGTTACATAAAATCCATATTTATCAATCAAATAAATCAAAAGGAAGCTCTGCTCTGTTTTCTCATCTTGAAAGTGAGAACTCTAAGGGTAGTTTCAAGGATTAACCTGGGTCTATAATAGCCCTCAGCATGTTGCCTGGCCCAGAATAGGTATTCAGTGACTCTTTGCTAACATCAAACTCTTTGGATGGATTGCTTCAATGCACAAAAATAATTAGCAAAAGATTTAAATTGTGAACCTTCTCAGGATTATAAACTGTATCTGGGCAGAAATTAAATATATTCTTACATTTTTAGATCTAAGGAGCTAAGCTGTAAATTTGTAGACAAGTCATTTTTACCTCACATTTTAAACACAGGTGATTTCATGTAGCTCCTACTCAAAATGCATTGTGTCCGCCTAATATAATGCTCCTCGAGTGAGGTAGGTTAGTAAGCTAAGACTAAATATAGAATGGATAAAAGCAAGGAAAGAGGTATGCATAGAGGTTGTGGGACCATTGAGAAGCTTACTCCAATATTTTTTAGAGGACAGAGAAATTAAATCAAGTCTTGACAGGAAGAAAACTTACAGGCTGAAGAATTGGCATGTGGAAAACACAGAAGCATGAAATGCACAAGGTAGTCTGAAGAAGAGCATGAGCATGGCGAAGGAGAGGTGCACATAGAGGAGCACTGGAAACCAGGGAGCACCGTGATCCTGCAGCAGGTGGACTGCTGAACAGAGCTGCTGGGCTTGACACCCTTGAATGACCATAATGACACGTTCAGGTTTGTCTTTTAGTAAGGTCACCTGGTGGCAGCATGGAGGGTGTGTCGGTGAGTGTCTTGCTAATGGGTTTCAGCCCTGGGCAAGTTCACTATGGATTCAGTGAGACTGAGGAATGACAATGGAACGTTCTTGGGGTGAAAGGGTTTAAACCCAACTTTATTTCCACAGTGGCAGGTCAAGCACTAGAATCTGGTCCACTCGTAGCAAGTCTGCATGCAGCGAGCCGGTCTCTGCCTCTGGGCCTCTCTGCCCCCACAGCCATCTCAGTCTCTGTCCTTGGCACTGCCATCATTCCAGCCCTGCTCTCCTGCAGCCGTGCAGCTTTGCAGCTGTGTGGCCATGCCACCAAGTCACTCAGAGTACTGGGCAGAGCTCTTTATATAGAGTCAACAGCAACGTATTGCCCACACATATGTAGTGAGCAAGCCGACCAGGGCTGGGTGAGAATCCTGGCCATAGGAACCTTCACTTTATCCACAGTGAGGCTGTCTGAGGATGTCCAGATCACCTACCTGAATTCACTGTAGATGAATATCTAGTATCTGGGAGAGGGGAGCTTGAGAAAATTCTTACCAACAGCCTCTATTCTCTGACATGTAGGTGGCAAGGTCACTTATTAAAACTGAGGCAGCTGGACGTTGAGTTCATATTTCAGGCTTTAACCATCTGACTCGGTCACTGAGCTTATCACACCAGGAAAGTGTTCTATCGTCTTTGATAAGAGATCATCCTTGGTAAGAGAATCATTGAGGATTTTGGTGACCAGTACATCCTACTCATTCTTGGGTGCTCAGAGGACAGCCTGAACCCTAAGCCCTTTAGGAGCACTGAAGTCTTTACACTGTAAAAATGCAAAGTGCCCAGAGGACCCATTCCTCACTTCAGTATTAAGTGGAATCATATGAATTGCTGATTCTGACAGATTTTTCACTTCAAATCTGGCAGTTTATATGGTTCAACCTAATAATGTTTTATATATATCGAGACCCTCAAATATTTTGAAAAGTGAATCTAGAGGCAAATTCGCCCTGAGAGATAGCCACAGATCATCTCCTCAGCCGGAGGTGGTGGGGCTTCTGCATTTCCCGGGCCTCCTTGCTCTGAGACCGTGGAGCACGTACCGACTGACAGAGAGTCTCTCCTTGACCAAACACTTGTCAGGCTCCTCTGGACCCTTTGCAACTAAGCCTCAACTCCTGGGCTTCCATCATGGAAGGAAAAACTGGTCTCTGCATTGCCCAGTTTTTGCAAGAATGCTGCTAAGTCAGTTTAAGCAGAATCTTACCCATTCCATATCTAATCAGCCTGGAAGTCTGATTGGATTCTCTGCTGCCCTGATCCAGGGGCTGTCTGGTGATCCTGGCCTATCTTCAGCAAGAATCCTATTAGGCTAATTCAAATAGAATCCCTCCTCACCCTGGATGTTTCCTCTTAGTCATTTTCCATCCACCGACTCTCACCCTGCTCCTCAACTATACCTGCCCAGTTCCCTTGTAATATTTGGAATTGACTCCATTCCCTCTGCCCTATTTCAAGAGCCAAGTGCAGTGGTCCCTACACATACCGTGATCGTCTCTTGGACTCAAGTCAGTCTTACCAGTCTTTACCACATGGATTCAATAACTCTCTTCAACGCTGCTAACCATGAGAAGGGGCGACCCAGCCCAGCCAGAGCTGCTGCTGTCGATCCCATGCCTTCCGGCGACAATCCCATGCTCCTGGTTAGTCGTTCCCTGCTGTTGACTATTCTTCACCCTCCTCAGTGTGGGACTCGGAACCTGCCAGAGTTCACATCCCTCCTGCCTGCCCTCAGCTGGTCTCTCTCAGGCCTGTGTGTAAAGCCCTACTTTTTGTTAAAATCAGGACCATATCCATCCTGCCTCTGATCTCTGCTTCTATAGGTGACCTCAAGCCTCTGAGAACACGTCATTTCACAAACTGTTAACTTCTCACACATCTGCCCTTCCTCTCCATGCACCAACATTTCTCTCTCCCCTTCCTTCCAAACCCTTCCAAACTGCTCTAGGGAACTCCCTCTCTCAGATCAGCCACTTACAAGTGCACGGGCAAGTCAGTCCGAGTCAGGGTGTGTGTCATTTTAAACAACCTTACTGTGGCTGTAGATCTAAGCTGCATTTCCCAATCCATGTTTATCAAATCATTCTGATATTTGAGGTCTACTTCTGGGTCTGGTTCCCCCTGTAGGGGAAGGGTTAAGATGGGTACTTCAGTGAGTCCCACAAAAATGGCCAGCCAGCTGACATCCCCTCACTTCCTGCCAAGTCCTAAAACCCCCTCAGACTTCCCTTCCCTTCTTGTGCAGCTTAAAGTTCTGCCCAGAGGACATCATTATATTCATTCTCTTGAAAATACCCTTGTCCTTTGCATTAAAAATACAATTGATCAAAATAATAAATCTGCTATTACCCAGCTAAGAAAAGATAAAATCTAGGAATCTGATTTCTCTCTCATTTGAGCGAGAGAAAAACAGGCAGGCAGACAATCAGAGACACAAATGGTAGCTGAAAAGCAACATTTTCTGCCAGCATCTTGTATTTTTAGATAATGTTCTCCGTCTTCACACCACCTACTTAACAACGGGTGGTTTCACCATTTCCTGAGGAATTGCCTTTCAGTTAAACACCAAGCCGTGCACCAAGCCTTGCTTTCTTCTTTCCCAGTGGTTTCTCCTCTTTCAAAGTAGTCTGTGGCTAAGTCAGAGATCACCTTCTAGAATTTAGAAAAGTTAAGAGAACAACTTAAATGGGTTTGGGACCCAAAGGTCTCAATATCCATAAAGTTCTTAAAACTCTGTGGTTGAAAACTGTGCTTGTTGCCAATCAATGCCAAGGCGTATACAATTTTCAAACGAAACATTCTAGGAAGCCTATGAATTGCAGGGCCCCGTATAGGTTAACAGGGAACGGCTTATATTCCGGCCAAAGGCTTTTCTCTAAGGCTAGCTTAAGGCCAGTGTGCCTTAAGCGGGTCCCTTTTGCTATTAGTAAAGTATCCTGAAGGATTTGCTACAGTGGAGTAACATTCTGCCCCTTGTTCGTACTTTGCCAGCTTTGTAAGGACCTGGGAATTCTGCTGGGCCCAAGCAGGGTGGGGGATGCTGCAAATGGAAGGTGTGTCATATCCTAGCCTATTTCCTTCTTAGTCTTACAGTTACTCTACTGTGGGTCCTGGTGTAGAATTAATGTAACTAGAAATCTTACCTGTAGCAGAGAATGCTAGATGTTTATCAAAATTAATGCTCGTCTTGTCTTCCCAGCTAGAACTGCTTTCCCAGACTCCTTTGGAGTTGGGTGTGACCAAGAGCTTGAGTTCTAGGCAGACAAGTGGTAGTGCATGCTAGGTTGTTTCTGGACTGTGGTCTTTAAGAAGTGCCTGTGTTTCCTCCAGTCTTTTCCCCCTTTTCCTGGCTGGATGGCCTGGATGCAACACACAGTGGGCCTCCAGGGGAAGACTGAGCCACAGAAAGGGAGTCCCGGAGCTGTCAGGAGCAGAAAATTCCTCACTAACCAGGAACACCTTGGATTCTTCCATGAGCGAGAGATGGGCTCTTATTATATGTGTCCTTATACATTTTTATCTCTGTGATCCAGCCTACCTGAACTTGTTTGATATTTTCACCAGATTTACGCAGCTCCTTATGACGGTTTTAACGGATCTCTTGTATTTATTCAAGAATATTTTGTCCAGCTTTAAAAAAAGCCACTGGTGCATCTATGTAGGAGAACTTTTCAAGACTCCTGTTCTTGCCATTTTAGTGCTACCATTCACGGCACTCCTGCTGACTTAGTCTGTATCACCACGCTCACTGTAAAGGCTCAGGTTTCACTTTCAGCTTCGTAGTCCTCTTTTCCAGCATGTTTATTTGCTTCTGGACCACCGCTGCCAGGCCTGTTTAGGTTGTGGTAATCCAATCCCCAAAGGGAAGACATTTGCTTAATTTTATGGATTAAATCCTTCTCAGCTCGAACCAGACTCTGTGTAAAGCTCTAATTTTTGTCAGTTGCCGAGTTACCGTTTTTTTATTTGTATTTGGCTTGGTGAATTTTGAGGGCTCAGCCAAGGGAGGAATATGAGAGATACAAAACCTAAATCAGGATATTCTTTATTCAACTCAAAAGCGCACGGAAACTTCTTGCCACAACTTCACGGTAACATTAAACCTTTTTGCTTAAAACATGAGCTAGGCTAGTAAATGTGTTACTAACAACTAAATTGGCAAAGCCCCTTATAGCTCATATGATTTTATTTAATGTTTACAACAACCCTGGGAGATAGTAGGGAGGGTATTATTTTGATTCTGGGATTCCACGTGAAGAAACTGAGGTGCAGAGAAAATAAATAATGTGCCTAAATGACTCTGACCATAGCCTTTGTTTTTTGCATAATATAATACAGTGATTCTCAGTCTGCACATGTACTGCTCACATTTATGTCCTGTGGCATCATTTTCTCTAAGGTGGGGGATCTGTACGAGCTGATTTCCAAGGCTCCTCCAGTTTACATGTTTTAAGACTACACTGTGCTATTTACTTTCATATAAGCAAGTCTCTTGGTTTCTATTACACCAAAGGCCTAGGGTTTTCCTCTTTTGCTAATTCCGCCTTTACAGTGTCGAAAGCGTTCAAGTTTTATTTACTGAAAACCCCTTCTTCATTTCTCTTCACTCCACATTGATTTCATGCTCTTAAATACGTTATTTGAAGCTGCGATTTTCCTTTGGAATCAAGCCAGGAATGAAGTTAATCTCAGCCCATTACACCTACTGCTACTAATGCTGATCTTCACCTCAGGATGTTTTCCAAAGAACTTACAAGTCATTATCCCTTATAGGACCTGGTAGTTTACCAACTTTCCACTTTGTTTAGAATTAGTGTGACCATATCATGTATTACCTTAACCAGGATACTTTTAGTGGGAAAGGAGGCTCTATTAATAATTACCCCAGAACAACTGACAAGAACTGGAACTGTCCCAGTCAGACACGCACATGTGTTTACCCAGTTAAAAGGCATCTCTTGGTGGGGAGGAGGGTGTGCTCTGGCTCTATAGTCTGACACTTACACTCCATCTTGTTATTTTTGACATTAGCATCCAATTATTTTTCTCATGTCTCTTATTGAAACATGTAAGAACACACTTATTTATGTACTTGAAAAGTATCTGTATTCTTCACTAGACTTTTTGTTCCATAAGGCAGGATTGACCACCTAGCACAGCATTTAATACATAGTAGGCTCTCAATGAATGCTTGTTAGATAAATGAACACATAAACTCAATGGCATCTGATTGATTATTCAAGAAGATTCCCCCAAATAAATAGGGTTTTTGCAAAGGAAAGAAACTCCAAGACATTGGGCTACTTTAGTAGGTTTCAGATGTAAACACAGCAGTTTATATTTTTGGTGTCTGGGGTAAGTTCCACCATTTTCTTCACCAATGGCATAATAGATTTTGTGCCGAGAAACATTCAAGGCATTTAGTGGCGTTTTGAAATATACCAATAGTGAATGCAAAGACGTAATGAAGTTTTATTTCCCTTCAAGTGCAATAAGCCAAAGAGTGGTTTTCTGGCTGCTCTGGGAGACCCCTGGGGGCAGAGCTTTGGGTGTAGATCAAAGGCAACACGGGCCGTTCATCACCCGCACATGGTCAGCCACAGAATTCTAGCAGAACACTAAATTGGTGGGATTTTAGAGGCCTGACCCATGTGAATCAAACTCAGAAAAGACTGATTAATGAACTGGAATGTAAACTTTAACATTTGCAGAGGAAAGTAGTCTAACGATACCAGAATACTCATGATTGCTAGTCGCAATCTCTCCTCTGGAGAGATGTGAATTAGTGCCCAAAGGCTGCTTAGGAATATAGACTCCAGGTAGGCCGTTGCATGATCTTCAAGCTGTTGGAACTAAGCTGAGAGTCTGGAGTGCTTGGATCTTCCAGAGGTGTAAATAATGTAGGTGCTCCAAGAGTCACCTACAGAAACGCTGATGTCTGTTCTTCAGAGAAGCCCCCCTCCTATACAGAGCCAGATAAGAATGAATGTTTATAATTTTAATACATGATTTTAATTTGTTTATAAAAATACACACAATCAACTACAGGATTTTTAACATATTAGATAAGAAAATGGGTTCTCAGAAGGGAAAAACAGGGAGGGGGGAATGACTTGATATTTGTGTGGAAAACACTTGCCTATGCACTACTGCATGCCTAACAGAGGTGGGTTGTACATTTGAGCCTGAGCTTTCTAATTGCCAGGATGGAGGAAAAAAGGTCATTGATTCTTTCTCTCCAGCCCCCATTTATCATCTCCTCATGCCTGACATGTTACCAAATAACTGAATAATTAAGTTATATCCTGGTTTCAGATATTGGATTGGATTGGAAGACTACTTAGTTTTTCCAGGTATAGATTTACATATCATCTTCTAGGTAAGGTGCTTTATGTGTAGAGGATGACTTAATCCTCGCTTCAGTTCAGAAGATATTGGTTTCTTAAGCGTATCTCCAAACTCTGTATGTCATACTTGGACACAGAGTCCTATGTTCTGTCTCCAGTAAATCACTTCATGATAAGTACAAAGACATGGTGTATTCCTAGGTCAAGTGTGATCACCTAAGATTTCCAATGTGTAAACCACATATTTTTAAAAGAAAGAAACCCTTTTATCCCCTACCATACACATATTATGGCCAACAATAGCTGAGGCAACACCCTGACTCATTTCCCTTTTCGGCATGGCAATAGACACATTCCTTCCCTGACTTAAGTTCCTTCTTAAAACATGATAGAGATCCCAAAAGAGATCATTTTGTTACAGAATAGTGATTCTTAACCTTAATATCTCCTCTATTCTCCACCACCTTCCAGCCAGATGAGAGTCATCACTGTGATGATGGGCATGTGCCATATTCCTCAGGTAGCACAGGGGCTGCAACTAGTCAAAAATCACTGCCATAGAGAACACTGTTTGGGTAAAGATCAAAGTCTTTCACAATGGAGTTCCTTAGCTTGGCCATTAGCTGGGACTGGGTGCTATTTTACTTTCTGCAAGCTTGTTGTTAGAACCACAATTTGTTTTATTGTGATCTAAACTATGTTTGAAAAGAGAATTCACATTTATCCGCCCCTGAAGAGGCTGTTTTAAAGCTGTGTTATGTAGCGATACAGACAAAGAACACGAGGAGAGTCCAGCAGCCAAATAGAGAAAACTCTATGGCATAAACATGTTTTAAAAACATAGTAGGTTGGGCAGAAGGTGACATATTGCTAACTTCCCTGGCCAAAGATGTATAACTATCTTCATAATGTTCAAGGATTGCATTTAATTAGGCATCTGATGATTCCATCCCTCATTAGACATAATTAGTGTCTAGAAATGAGATTGATACATATTTCTAGAATTTTGGCTAGAATCATATTGAAGAAATTACCCTGAAATTATAGGAAAATCATGAAAAAATTAGTAAAACATTCACAACCAGCTTACATGTAAAAACACTTCTTTCTGCCTACCTTACTCCAGGATTAGGTCTTATTTATGAGGATTTTTCACTCTATTCGCAAAAATGTGAAAAGATCTTATTTATAAAAAGTAGAACCAACTGATGGGCCCAAATGGATTTTTACAAGTTTATTATCCTGATTTAGCAAATGATGACATTACAGCTTTTAAGGGATGAAGTTTGAAATTCAGCTTTCCAAAGCCTGAACTTTGAATTATTGTTCTACGGCTATAGCAGATACAAATGTGTGTATGTGTGTATTTTCCCAGAACTGGGTCTTTGGCCTTTTGTCAAATTCTCCCAGGGATTCTACCTCTCAAAAGCTCAAGATTCATTATTTTACTGGGGAATTTGTAAATTCGTATATAGCCATAGGGTCGCTAGGGTAAGATAAGAACAGGACAAATATAATTAAAATTCAGAGGCTTAGCTTACTAGCAACAGAGGAAGATGCTTATTGTGTAAGAAAGAAAGCACAGCACAGACTTAGAAAACTAAATGTAACAGAACATCTTTGATAACCATTTCATTAAGCCAAAACAAGAAATTAATGAGTGAGAATTAATTGTAGAATTTCCAAGAATCACAATTGTAGGTATTTGTTGGTTACTACTAGGTATTGGCTATGTACCAGGAATTCTTGTGGTTTGGAAAGTTGCAGTTTATGATAATGTTTAGCATTAATCTTGTTTAGATTGGAATTTGCATGCATCCTTATAGCACCTGGGTACATATTACAAAATGCAAGATTTCAGAATGTCAAATTATTATGTTTCAGAGTCTCATTTGAAATTGTTCAGAATCCCCAAATCTGAAGATATTTATTGGTCTCTATGTACTACATACGAGGACTAACATTTTCAGAACCATTTCCATAAGTGAAGGGTCACCGTGCTCAGCCTGTTCGGCACGTGCATTTGGCTTTGCTGATGAAATAAGCCAATAGGAATTTGGTGCCAAAGAAGTTAGGCCTCGAGCATGAATTAGCTATGTCTTTGATCCATAGACTCATATCTGCAGCCTGTATGAATCTTAGCTGTAAGTAGGATTAATCAGATAGCGGCTAAGTGTGATATAAGTGTGGGTGGTCTCATTACACGATGAGACAGGGACAGAGTTGCCACTAGAATTCCATGTCTTGGCCCTTAAACTGGCTGCTTGTCCTCATGGTTGCCGCATTTCAGCTCATAGATATGGGGGTTCCAGAGAGATTGATGTGGTACAGCTCATAGCAAAGAAAGGCATCACAAAGTGACCATCTCATGGTTGATTACATGGGGCCAAAACCCCACACAACAATCTGTGGGCATTCTGACACTGTATTAATTCAAATCAGTTTTCTTAACTGAGACTTCTCTTCTGGCTCATGGGGATCTGACATGCTATACCTGCTATACCTGCTATACCTCTCCTCCCCTGCAGGACTTCCCTTTTTAGGGAGTGAAAAGTAGACTGAAAATGTAACTTAAAGAAAAGAAGGGGGTAAAACCCAGCACTTGTATGTATCTGTACGAATCATGTATTACCTGTGTGCAAATTGTACAGCTGTACGATATATGAATATATAATTTTTTAATGATTATTTTTCATTAAAATTGAAGTTGACTTGTAATTCTAATTTTTCTGAAGCCTTTTTCATTTTATAGTTCTAATTCCAGCATTTCCAAAGGATTGCTTTGGCTATTACTTATCATAAAGGTAAAGTTGAAGATGGTATTTAGTCAAATGTGTGCTTTATCAAACTCATTATAACCTGATATATTTTTAATAAGCATACTCAAGAGCTACAGATATACAGAGCAATGAGCAAACTGAATGTTTTATTTTCAAAATTTTAAACAAACATCACTTTTGTTTTTGCTTCTGGCTGGGGTCACTCCTGCCCTAATGAGAGCCATCCTGCTCTTCACCTCTCAGAGCCAGCCACATGGTACACCACCGATATTCACACATGAATATAAAGTAAAAAGGGCTGGCTTGTTAAAGAAACAGACTGTGCTTTATGTGTCAAACATGAATTTATCTGAGTCCCAAAATTTTGTGTATTTTTTTTCAAAGGATCTTCAGTGAAAAAATAAAGACAGAGTGAGTTTGTGTCCCTTATTTACTGGTAGATTTATAGAATATAATTAGTTAGGATGTAGTAGAATAATCATCATGGTGCTGGAGGGTCTATTCAAGTTTAGATTACTCAGTTTCCTACTAGAAGCACCTTAAAACAAATACGATTTCCTACAAATACATGTAATGCAATAATATAATTTCAGGCCCCAAAGGATGACCTAAATTCTGAGTTAAGGTTACTGTGTTATGTACCACTTTCTGTACTGTGACTACAGAGTAGATGGGATGAACTCTTTAAGAAAGCAGAACACAGGAGAGTTTATCGTCCTTCTCAGCAAACAGCCTAACTAAAGATGGAATCTGTGGTCCCTTTGGCTCTTTATTTCTCTTCAGTGTTAAACATTTTGGAAGAATAATACACAATAGGTAAGTTTAATGTTTTCCTTGTACCTCTTTATGCTGCTTGCAATCTGGCTTCTGTTATCATGATTACCAGCAAACTTCCCTCTCAAAAGTCATTTATCAACTATTATAGGCCAAATACGTTGGCCATTTCTTAGTTCTCATCTTTCTTCATCCCTCTGTACTACACCAAGGTGCTGGCCACCCCTTCTCGCTTATAACTCATCCCTCCTTTTGTGTGTCTCTCGCAAATTTCTTTGCTTAACCCTTAGTTAGTCTTTAGCTAAGCTTTCCCCGTTGGCATCTTCTTCTGATCCCATTTTCACCTTTTTAACAGATGATTGCAAACATTTCTTTGTAAGCAACTGCTTCATATCTTTTCAGAGGTAGCAAGTTGTCTTAGAAAGAGATGTGGAACCACACAGATCCCAGCTCTGCCCCGGGGTGATGTTCTTACTGTAAGATGTATTTGTCAACAATAGATGTTGGGCGGATGTTGTCACAATGAAATGAGGTAAAACGTAAGTGTTCTGCATGATGGAGGCACTGAATTGGAGCTCACAATATTAGTTCCTTTATCTCTCCCTCCTTACAGAAAGAGGCAGACTGTAAATAAATTCAAGAAGCACAAAAACATCCAGTCCCATATTTCATATGCCCTATCTCGATCTAGTATTTCATACTTTGTGCTAGACATCTCTCCTAGGTGCCCTAACAGTGCCTCAAGTTTAATATCCCAAAGTGGATTTATTATCCTCCCTCAAATCTTCATCTTTACCTGAAGTTGGGTTTCCAGTAACCATGGCAGCCTGCTGCTGCTGTGTGATTTGCCTTGGTCCCATTGTGTAATTTGGTCCTGATTCTAAACCTACAGTGTATCTTGCATCCATCTATTTTACATCCTGCAACCACCTTCCTGGTTTAGAACTGTATAGCCCCTTTCCAAGTCTGCTGCAAACAGATTCCTATCTACTTCAATTTCAAGCCTTGGTTGCTAGATTCATCTTCCTACAGTGTAGTTTGAAACTCTCATTCCCTTATGTAAAAGCCTTCACTTGCTCCCTATCTCTCCTAAATATTAGGACTGATTTTAGTTTGGCATTCAAGACTTTTGACAGCTGTTTTCAGAGTTAATATTCTCCAATGTCTCACTCCATGGTGGTCAAACATATCTGTGTGTGTTTTGTTTTTGAGGAGTGGCCCCACTTTTTCCAAGCTAAATCATCTAGGGACTTCCCCATATTAACTGGTCAAACTGGGGGAGGAACCTTCATGCAATCTCACCCAGACTCACCCCCAGGCTCTTGGTAGTTCCCAGAAATGACAAATCCTTTGACTCTCAGCCTCACCTCTAGTCCCCTTCCTTCCCCAGAAGTGTCTCAAACTGGTTAGTCCCTGGCTATTGCTCCTACTAACTAATGGTTTTGCCTTGAAAGAGCTGCTGAAATCACAGCCATCCTGCGAACTACCCCATCGGTAAAATTTCCCCCAGTGACTGCAGCTGGATGGCATCTCCACCTTTGCCACCAGCAGCCTGTTCATATCCAGCCTAAGGGCACTTGAACTTCTGCTCTATACTGTATTCGTTTATGTTTACATCTTACTTTCTACCCTAGATCGTAATTTCCCTGGGAACAAGAAGTTTAAAAATTTAAAACCCACTTGGCTATTCTCCTCATACAAAAGTGTAGCAGAGAGCATGCTCAAGGAAATATTTGCATACTAAGTTTGTGGGTATTGCTTATAGTTTTGAAATTCCTTGAAACAACCCTAAAGAACAGTGATACATATTGTATACTTGAAACCAATATAATATTGTGTATTAACTCGACTTAAATTAAAAATTAACCAAAAAGTTGTGATAATCATACCTCTAAACAATTTAATTAAATATTTATTAGAGCTGGAAATACACATGTAGTATGTATGCACACATATGTAATAAATATGCACACCTCTGTATGCACAAGTATATATACAGATAGATGATAGATGAAAATATCTGAAAAGTATCAGAAACGATTTGAAAATTTCAGAGGGAATTATTCATCCATAATAGGTTTGTAATTAGACTTCTCTTCCAAAGAAAAATTTTAACCTAAAAAAATAAAGAAAAAAAATCCAAAACAATATGCTACTTTCTTAGGTTAATCACTGGCACCATATTTGTTCAAGTAGCCAGTTGGGTCACATGTCCAAAGGCCTGGTGATGTTTCTTGTTTTTGTGAGTTAGCAGTACTCAGGGGGCTTAGTGCAGTCCCAGTTACCAAGAGCGTGGATGCTTCATAAAAACTCCCAGCCAGTTTATGATTTTCTGACTCTCTGAGCTTCTTTGGAGAAGCAACTTAAAGGTTTATTAACAACTATTTGAAAAATCACTTTCGGCTATCCATTCGATTACATCTCTACCTGAAGAATGAAGTTTTGCTTTTTCTTTTCTTTTTAACACAATCAATGTTGCACTGCTTTTAATGCACAGCCTGTAGTTATTTTAGCATAGCATAACACAAATACTCTGGCTTGCCACCAAAAAATATTATCTTGAGGAACCGGAGTTGCCCATCTTTGATTTCTCTCAATACAGAAGTGAAAAGAAGTTCAGAATGGCTGCCTGCGTCCCCAAAGTCTCTCAGAAAAAAAGTGAAATCTTCTTTTCCCCGACCACAGTGGAGTGAAATAAATTAGTATAATGATTTATGTTTACCGTTTTAGTCAATTCTGATAGAGATTATAGAGACAAAATGACAAACTGCCTTAGAAGTAAACTTAAATCATGTCGGCCAATCTTTAGTTTTTCCTTACCCTAATTGCTCTTCTTGCTCATTTATCTTCCCAGGCAATCTTTGGAAGAAATACTAGTTCAATCAGTGCATGTCCAAACCACCCGAGATAAAAAAGTTTACTCTAATTTGTCTCACTACCTTGTAATGCCTCTAGTAAACAAATCTTGGTTTGAAAGGAGACCACAGAAAGCGGAATAATTATGGTGCAAAATGCTCTCTCTTTGCATTGCTAACGACAGCATTTATACACAGGTTCCTCATCTCTCCACTGTTACCTTTGTACTTCTTTTCCTTATTGTCTTTGAGGACATGTCCTATTTCCAAATTAGAACCAAAATTGCATGCAGTATTTTTATTCACTCAGCTCACGACCTTTTCAATACAAAAGTAAAAGGTATGGACTCTTTTATGGAAAAAAAAAACCGCAGCAGCCTTCTACGCTGAAAAAGGATGCATTGAGAAGTAACTTTTATAGGGATAATAAAGAGATTCCAGTTTATGGAGATAAAAACCTCTAGCCACATGAAGAAGACACTGAAGCATGTAAGCTTTTAGGTGATGAGGACAGGGTTTGGAGTGTGTGTTCTTTGTTTCCACAGCTAAACTTTATAATGGACTTGATATATGTCAAAAGCTGGGCTAGGTTCTGGCTAAGCTCGGGGGACTCATTTACGGACCAGGGGGACTAGTTTCATTAGGGGGACTAGGAAAACCAGGGAAATTGGCTTGTATTAGGTCTCTTTGTGCTTTTACTGGAGAATCACAGAATATCATCTCTGTGTTAGAAAGTATATCAAACCAGGTAATTGTGACTTAAAGTCTTAATTATTTTTTTCTCTAAACACAGAACAAATCTGGCTTCTCTGACTTCTCCCTGGAATCTATCTGAGAGAAGATTCGATATCTGAGCTGTGAAGTGAGTCCAAAGACAAGCTTGGTGGTCTTGTCACCAACAGTGGGGTAGAAGTGAGCAGGCTGCAGCAGCATCTGTCACTCTTGCTTCCTGAGAAGGAGAAGGTCCCTAAAGCCCTTGGTGGTCCATGGAAGCCACAGCATTCCCTGGTAGCCCACCACAGAAGGGTCTACTGTGAAGCCCCAGGAGCTCCAGGGGAGGGGCCCTTGTCAAGGAGCCAAGCTCACCAGCATCCCTCAGATCTGCAAGGTGGATTTTCATGCTTGTCATGAAATGTTTGAACTAAGGGATATTAGAAACCATCTCTATAGTGAGAGACTTGGATATAATGGAGACGCTGTGGTCTAGAAAAGATAAGGGACTTTCTTATGGTCATTTGAGAAATAGAGTGGAGAGCTGGGATAAGGACTCAGGTCCTACAAAACCCATAGGGTGGACTCTAGACTTTCCAGGCTCATCCTGAGGATGGAATACAAATGAAGCAAATGCAGAATTCCATCTAAGGAAGAGAAGGCTTGAATGCTGAAGCAAACTTTAATCTTTCCTGGTGAGAAGGGCCACTTCTATGCCAACATATTTGGATGTGGACAACCAACACATTTGCTGTGAGTGTTCAGAGGAGAGATAGCTGATTAATTACCACTGGGCACAAATCTCTGCTTTAGGTGCTCTGAGGCAAGCAGAGAAGACCACGGCATGAGCTCAGGGAGCTCACATACTACTAGTGCATAAGCGGATGTGCAAATGGCCAGCTGTAGTGTGAAGGCAAAGAAGTCAAGCAGATAACCACAAGTTCTTTGTTATTAAAGAAATATTGGGAAAGAATAGATTGGACATAAAAGTTCTCATCATTACTGGATCTTAACTGAGCAGGAAAGAAAGGTTAGTGGCTTATATATTTGTAGTTACACATCCAATTTGACATGTTGCAATTCAAGGGATGGTCAAGTCATACAAGGGCTTGCCTTTCTCTACTTCTCTTACTCAAAGAAGAAAAGAATGTGCAATTTGTACAGACAAGAAACAGAGCCATTGTTTTTTAATATTTTACAAGTTTAGTGACCAGTGTACCGTGAATGTAATAACGTTATCATATTTCTCCTTTGTGGGACTTTGTCACAAGGAGGAACATATCCTTGCCAATGAACTGTTTCTGGAGGAGCTAACATTGATCCAACAGTACTATCTGCCAGCCATTGTCACAGGCGCCTTGATGCATTTCATCTCATGTGCTCATCATAGCAGCCCCATAAATAAATATTACCATCTCCATTTTACATATGAAAACATTGGGTTTTAGAGACATTAAGTAATGTGCCCAAGATCACCTCGCTAAGAAATGGTAGGGCCAGAATTTTAACCTGATCTGAAGACCCCAGGATCTGTGTCCTTCTCCTTCATCCCTCTGGTAAAGGGTGATGCTTTGGTGAGTAGAGAAGGGAACGCATCATCTCAGCCAGAGAAGGGAGACCTGTCACCCAAGAGGGAACAGCAGGGAGATGGTTTTGGCAGTCGGTGGCCCAGAGAAAGAAGGGATGAGGGGCCACAGTGTGGCTCTCAGAGGTGCTCACACTGCAGCTGACCAGGCTCCTGCCTTCCAGCCATTGTTGCCAAAACTCCTGCTCCAGGGGGAGTATTTGCTACCTGAGAATAATGTGAGCACAGGTGGGCTTGAACACTTTCCTTCTGTGAATTCAAGTAAGAGGGAAGCATGAGGGGCAGGTTTGCGTTCATTGGAATCCACATGGTGTGCCAGCCGAGGACTTCGGCAGTGAGGCCAGAGGCAAAGAACATGCTGGCAGTTGGGCTGGGTTAGAGAGTGAGAGGAGGGGGGGCCTGGGATCCCTACGGAAACGATGCACGGAAACGTCTGATGGCGATTTTTGCCTGTTGGCTGCTTCATGAGCAGTGTGCTTCTATTAAAGGGGATCAATGCCAATATTTAATAGGGAACGTTATCTTCCACTAAAAACCCTCTCAACTGCAACAGAATGAACAAAAGAGCCAAAAAAACTTGAACGAGAAACGGATCTTAAAGCGAAGTATTAGGTTTCAGACAATAGGCACAAAATGTTTTGTGAACTCTGATTAGATAGGAATTTGTTTTGTAATTAAGAAATTTAAGAGTATAGTTAAGAGGATCTTCACTTCTGTATGAGTGAGGTCATAATTCACACCAAACCTCTGAATTCTTATTGCTGTTCCATGATACCCATTTATCATGGTTATCTATCTGCTTTATCAGGCCCACACGAGGTAAGACCTCAGAAAGCACATGCCAACTCAAGCCCTTGAAGAAACCGCGACCCTGGGCATGACCCTTCAAAAGACATCATCACCAAACAGAACCTATGTCCACTCTCTCACCTGGCAAGAGATTATAATGCTAAAGATTAACAATTGATGTTGCAAGCAAAACAGGAGAAGCTACATTAAAAAAAAGAGAGAGAGATTAAATTTCTTCTTTTTTCTGACGTCTTTTCATGATTGTTTTCTGTGGATTCACTCTGCATGGAATTGCTTGGCAGCAGTTTTCTGAAGGAAAAAGCTTAAGAAAAACTATGTTGTCAAAAATTTAAAGAATTGTTTATTTGTGTCACTTTATCCAGGACCTCATAGCCTATCTACCTACTTAGCTGCGGTATTAAAATTCCAAGACATGAAAATAAGAAGGGAGGAGAGAAATGGTTGGCAGTAAAGATGTGGACATAGGATTCAACAAGGCATCACTGGATACATCATAATCAAATTTCAAAACCTCAAAGCCATCTGAGGGTCAGTTCATTTCACACGGACGCCAATAGGCTAAGTAGCTATGATTCTTGGCTTGTATTGCAAGGAGCACCTCTCAGAGGCTATCTGTGTATAACCCAGATGGACACTGAGTAGAAAGTATTTCAGCAACCACATATGAGCTGATCTACCAAGGTCATGTTCTGCCCCATCACTCAGGAAGTGCCAAAGTGCCCACAGATCCACCCCTGAGCTTTGGCCTTGAGCAGAGATGGGTAAAAATCTCTCATCAGGCGGCCCATGGAGGAATTGTCACCCTGCAGCGATGGTGGGCACAGCCCCACAGATGGGACTTTGGGCACCTGGCAGCATCACAGGGCAGCTGCCTCTGCAGCACACACTGGAAGGAAGCTTAGCCTTCTGGGCATAGCCCCAGTAGGAGCTGAGACTCTCTTGACTAAACACACAGCAAGACGAATAGAATGAAACAAAAGGCAGGAAGAACAAACCTTGGACACAAAGGAGGACATGGCTGAATCAGACTAACGCCGAGCTATCTACTGGTCACATGAAGTAAAGAGTCTCTGCCAGGTTCTTTAGTGGGGACGAAAGGGAATCTGACATCAGCCTCTCTGTAGTTCTTCAGACTGTGGGGTCCACCCCTGTGACCGGTGAACCCTGAGGTTTCTTGGATGGCCTCAGGGGGCCCAGGAACCTTTAAAGTTGTTTGAAAATTTTGTAATTTTATTGTATGAATGTGCTTTTTTTTTCCCCCTGAGGAAACAATTCTTGAACACGTCCAGAACTCAAAAAAAGGTTGACCACAGCTTCATTATTTACCGACATATGGGTACTGACATTGCTTTTATGCAAGGGACAGTTAGCCTTTACTCAATAAGTCATTATTAACACATCTTTTGTGTCTTAATTTTCATAGTCTTGAATTAAAAACTCTTTTAAGTTTTTCCCACATTGCTGTATGGAATAGGGCACATACTGCCTTGTCATGGGCACAATGGATAAGTGTGGACAAAGCAAATAAAAGGCTCTTTTATTGGACTGACATAATGAAGGTTGGTTCCATTTGAATGCAAAATATTAGAGCCAAAATTTGCAAACTCATATGTCTGCAGGGGTGAGGCAGCTTACAGAAGGTCAAGCCATAAGATGACAAAAGGCAGTGAAAACCCAACTTTTGTCTTGGGAGGCTGTGAAGAACTATGGGGCATATTTTGGGGGACAGCCTTGACTCAGCTCCAGAAGACATTTATCATTGTGGAATGCATGTCCAGTGCTGACAGATTTTGCCGATATCCAAGAAGATCTAGAGATCTGTATTTTTCACCAACAGTTCTGCTATGTGAAGGCTATTCAGAAAAAGTATTGTTAAGATGTATGGATTCTTTACTTGATATTTGACTGAGCTATAAATCTTAGTTTTAAGTAACATGGACTAAGTGCTTTTAAAAGTGTTCTAATACTTATCTTTAAGGTTTATAAAACTCTAAAAATATTTTAACTTAAAATGATAATATGTAAGAATAGGTAGATGGTAACTCATTCCTTTTTGAAGACGTAGCTGATCATATTGCCCACATGAATAGGTCATCAGGATGAAATCCAAGGTGAATGTGCCTAGGGCTTGGGGATAACAGGATCTTGATCTGTGCTGTCTGCCGGGGACAGATATAACTCGTGATTTATTAATTCTGAAGAGTTGCTGATAGTATTTTAGAAAGGATACTTTACCGTATATGGCCAGAGAAAGGAGGCGGTCAGGAAAGGACAACAAAGGAAATTAAACTAGAGTCCAAGCTGCAGGTCTGCGCCTTTCCCCAGGGGATGGCAGAGCTGAGTATCACAACCCAGAGCAGCAGCATCCAGGCCTAGAGGGCTCATAACCTGGTGACCAGGAAAACCATGGGCTGCTTAGTTGGGCAACAGGAGTGCCTCTACTTAACCTGAGAGCTGAGTTTCTAGTTTGCCTTGGGGCACACACCCAGCCTAGAGACTCAGATCTACCATGCCTGACTCAGTCACACCCAGGACACATTTACTCTCTCACGCTCACTTGCTAATGGGCATTGTTGGAACAGAACCCTAAGGGATCATATGAGGTTTACATCTAGTTCTTGTAGAAATTCAATGCTTACATAAAGAGCTGGTTTCACCGTTGTCCAAGTTGTAATCCCTTTGTGTTAGTTCCAGCCAGAAGAGTCCGAGTGTGCCTAGTGGGTTCTAAAAGGCTTCTCTTCATGGAGGGAAGTACGACATTACTGTGTATGCATTTGGCCTCTATTTTTAAGGACATTTAAAGGGGTCCATTGCCAGGGCCACATCTAAGAGAAGGAAACTCTTTAAAGATTACTGTGGACTAACATGAATAACCTGCATTCATTTGAAGGCTATTTAAAAGCTCAGCATTATCAATTTTAGTTGCCTTATACGTAAAACTAAGGTGGAATAGAGATAATAATTTTAATTTATTCTCTATATAATTTAAGTGTTATCATTTCAAACTCTAATCTTAGTTTCAAGTTTTCACACATTTCTTTCTGCCCTATCAAAATGTGATATCCAGAAAAATATTTCTAATTGTCAGTGAGGTTCATATCTTATTTCATCCCCAATAGCTACTTCCCTAAGAGTTATACATTCTTAATAGTCCAAAGTTAGTAGAAAAAGAAAGATCATTTATTTTTGTGCCCATTTAACAGGGAAATAGTTTAGAATGTTTATTTCTGATCAACTTAAAATTGAGTTTCTTCATCCTGTGTTGCCATTTAAGGGAACCATTCTCTAGAAAAATAAGAGTTTTAGATCTCTGAATATAGTATATTGTCAAATTAACACAGAATATTTCTTTGAACTCTGAAATACAAAGACCATTATTCTTGCTATGGAAATTGATTAACTCTTAAGAAAATTTTAAAAAGGAAAAACAATCTATTTGTGGAAAGAAAAAGCCAACCATCAAACATTTGCCTATATTTATCAATCCTAAACTTTTTCTACAAAAATCGGAAAACTAGCCTGAGTTTAGTATAAATATATAACATTATATTTCCTTTTGTATGGTATGGGGAAAACGGAACTTTCTGATATGGATTCACTCCTGGCCTTAATAGCACCCATTGTGTATATAATAAGAGCATGTTTGCATATTTATGGGATGTTTACAGCCACTGGTCAATCACAGGATTGCTGGTCCAGGGTAGGGGTGGAGAGGAAGCACCCATTCTCTCCTCCTTTCCATTCCTGATATTATGTAATGGTCAGGCACCCTCCAGTTACCAGGGACTCACCCGCAAGTTCTGCCTGGTGTGGGAGTGGGGCAGAGTACATGGGTTGAAGGGGGCAGGGAGGGCGGAGCAGCTGGGATTCAGAGCGGGAGTGTAGCCAGGAGACAACTGAGAAGTCTGGGTTCAGAGCAAGGAGAGACTGAGCCATGAGAATAATCCCTTCTGAGCCATTCCCTTCCTTCAGTCTTACTGAATTCATAGCAAACTTGCTTCAGATGGGGAACCCCCTCCTCCTGAATCTACATGTGGGCATACGTATATTCTGGGAAGAAGACCTAAGGCTTGAGAGGGATTTCTACCAAAAGAGTCTTAGGCAGTAAGGCATAGTTAACAGTTAAAAGCATGGAAGTCAGCAATCAGACTGCCTCATTCTAATCCCAGCTCCACTGCTTATTATCCCCTCTAGAAAATGGTGAAAATTATAGTATCCATATCACAGGGTTTTTAAAAATAATTAAATAAGATAATACCTGCAAAATACTTAGAATAGTTTCTGGCACATGGCAAGAATTATTATTATTTTTAACATTTGCCATTTTAATGAGTGTATAGTAGAGTAATATCTCTGTGGTTCTAATTTGCATTTTCCTGATAACTAATGATGTTAAGCAACATTTAGGACCTTATTTGCTATCTGCATATTTTCTCTGGTGAACTGGCTATTCAAATATTTTGTCCACTTTTTATTCCAATAGGGGTATTGAATTGCCTCTCCTTACATGTCCTGCAGAAATAATAGTCACCATCCACTTGCAGGGAAGGTTCAAGAGAGGGCAAACACAAAGTGTTCATAAAGAGTGACTCAAAGTTGCCTTGCAGCCAGCCACTAATAACAATTATGTACAAGAACAGGGCAATGCTCTTAGATCAAATCTTTGTGATCTTAGAATTCTAAGTTGACTTGTCACCCAAGGAGCTTTTAGTTGAATCTGATTATGGTGTTAGTATCTGGGAACAAGGATAATATCTAATTCAGGGGCTAATGTGAGAGACATGGCCTCCAACATTATAGACAAGGAGACACCTGCTTTGACCTCCAGTAGCATCAGATCTTGGTCATTCTGATGGTCTGTTTGATGTAGCAAGTTGGCTAGGCTACAAACCTAAGTTATTTAATGTAACACTAAGCTAGGTGCTGCTCTAAAGGTGTTTGGTAGATCTGATTAAAGTCCATAATCAGTTGACTGTAAGACAGACTATCCTATTAATCTGTGTGGGCCCGATTCAATTGATGGAAAGTTCTCAAAAGCAGAGCTGAGGCTTCCTGAAGCAGAAGATATTCCCTCTGTGAACAGCCCATGCCTAAGAGTTGCCCTTCCTGATGGCCTGCTCTATGGATTTTGGACTTGCCTCACTAATCCTGACAATTGCATAAAACAGCTCCTTGCAATAAATTTCATAATATGTATCTCCTACTTATTCTGCTTTTCAGGTTGAACTTTGACTGACAGTCACCCATTGACTAACTTCCTCTTGGACTCTATAGCCTTGGCTTCATTTTTCATAAACATGTGTGAGCCCACAAAACCTTAAAAAAAAACTAGTTCCAAGTTATTTCTTTTAAGCAAGATACAACTGCATTTTAAAATATATACTTTAATAAATTACCTTTTAATAGAGTCAATAACCTATTTAAATTTTTGTGACTAGTGATGTATCTATTTAGACAATCTAATATAGTGTTTTCTGTTTCTAATTACATTTTTTTTCTTTTTTCTTTTTTCTTTTTTTATTATTTTATTTTAAATATAACTTATTTTATTATCATTAATTTACAATTACATGTGCAATATTACGATTATTAAACTACCCCTTCATCAGGTCCCCCCACCAACCCCATTACAGTCACTGTCCATCAGCGTAGTGAGATGCTATAGAATCACTACTTGTCTTCTCTGAGTTGTACTGCCCTCCCCGTGCCCCCCCAACATTACATCTGCTAATCGTAATGCCCCTTTTTCCCTCTTATCCCTCCCTTCCCGCCCATTTTCCCCAGTCCCTTTCCCTTTGGTAACTATTAGTCCGTTCTTGGGTTCTGTGAGTCTGCTGCTGTTTTGTTCCTTCAGTATTTTTTCTTTGTTCTTATACTCCACATATGAGTGAAATCATTTGATACTTGTCTTTTTCGGCTTGGCTTATTTCACTGAGCATAATACCCTCTAGCTCCATCCATGTTGTTGCAAATGGTAGGATTTGTTTTCTTCTTATGGCTGAATAATATTCCATTGTGTATATGTACCACATCTTCTTTATCCATTCATCTACTGATGGACACTTAGGTTGCTTCCATTTCTTGGCTATTGTAAATAGTGCTGCAATAAACATAGGGGTGCATCTGTCTTTTTCAAATTGGGCTGCTGCATTCTTAGGGTAAATTCCTAGGAGTGGAATTCCTGGGTCAAATGCTATTTCTATTTTGAGTTTTTTGAGGAACCTCCATACTGCTTTCCACAATGGATGAACTAATTTGCATTCCCACCAGCAGTGTAGGAGGGTTCCCTTTTCTCCACATCCTCGCCAACATTTGTTGTTGTTTGTGTTTTGGATGTTGGCCATCCTCACTGGTGTGAGGTGATATCTCATTGTGGTTTTAATCTGCATTTCTCTGATGATTAGCGATGTGGAGCATCTTTTCATGTGCCTGTTGGCCATCTGAATTTCTTCTTTGGAGAAGTGTCTATTCATGTCCTCTGCCCATTTCTAATTGGATTATTTGCTTTCTGTTTGTTAAGGTGCATGAGTTCTTTATATATTTTGGATGTCAACCCTTTATCAGATACGTTTTTATGAATATATTCTCCCATACTGTAGGATGTCTTTTTGTTCTACTGATGGTGTCCTTTGCTGTACAGAAGCTTTTCAGCTTCAAATAGTCCCACTTGTTCATTTTTGCTTTTGTTTCCCTTGCCCGGGAGATATGTTCATGAAGAAGTTGCTCATGTTTATGTCCAAGAGATTTTTGCCTATGTTTTTTTCTAAGAGTTTTATGGTTTCATGACTTACATTCAAGTCTTTGATCCACCTTGAGTTTACCTTTGTGTATGGGGCTAGACAGTAGTCCAGTTTCATTCTCTTACATGTAGCTGTCCAGTTTTTCCAACACCAGCTGCTGAAGAGGCTGTCATCTCCCCATTGTATATCCAAGGCACTTTATCAAATATTAATTGACTGTATATGTTTGGGTTAATGTTTGGATTTTCTATTCTGTTCCACTGGTCTGTGGTCTGTTTTTGTGCCAATACTAAATTGTCTTGATTACTGTGGCTTTGTAGTAGAGCTTGAAGTCAGGGAGCGTAATTCCCCCTGTTTTATTCCTCCTTCTCAGGATTGCTTTGGCTATTCGGGGTCTTTTGTGGTTCCATATGAATTTTAGAATTATTTGTTCCAGTTCATTGAAGAAAGCTGTTGGTAGTTTGATAGGGTCTAATTACATTTTTATTTGTTTTCTCTCCACTCTTTTTCTGCATTTTATTGGATTATTAAAAATATTCAAAGTTTCTCCTACTGGTTTCCTTTGCTGGTATGAAACCTATACAATGGGCCTGCATTCTTTCAGTGGTCACTATTACTTTATATCTACATTTATTTCTGTTTTTACTAACAAAACATGAAGTTTTTCAGTATTTCTAGCCTCTTCCCAAACATGCCATAGAACTTATTCAGGTTTTAAATACCATCTGAACAACCCCAAACAAAATATTTTTTTTCTAGAGCTTTAGTTTTATTATTTTCATATGTGCTAAACTTTGTTTTGACTAATTTTTATAGTAAACCATTAATTCTTTTCCTTATCGTTTCTATAAGTCAGGGTTGAGAATGTGTGTGAACCCAAGGAACCAACCCGGCCTTGAATTAATTTAACTTTTTATATACATTTTTCAACATATGACATGATCTCAATTAATGAAAATTGTCAAGCTATGTCTTAGATAGTGCAACCCCAAAATACTTAAAAATTTCACAAAACACCACCAAAAGAAGAGGAAACTAAATTGTAAGTTTAATTCATTATATTTCCCAAGGGGTATCCTGTCCCTTTGCATGAATTTCTAGAATCTTGTACCATGTAATCAAAAAAGAATAATGAGGCATCCACAAATGCTTTCAAAATATTGGAAGATAAGGTTAACCTCTAATGGTATGAGATAAAAATTTAATATGACTTAGATATGGAATTACAGATTTTGCAGTATAAGACAGCATTTAACATGTAACACACAAGTTCCTGTACCTTCAACTTTTTTCAGAGATATCAAATTACTCCTTAATTAAGAGTCAAAATTTTAAACCACTGCTAATTAAAATAAATGAATGTTGTTATTAAGAAAGATTGCAGATCTCTATCCATCGATTCACACAAAGTAATAGCCATTATTACAGTGAATTCAAACCTTCTGGGATAGCAGAACACAAACTCTGAACTTAAATTAAGATTCAGAGTTGTTCTAAAAATGGTGTAAGTCAATATTTAATCAATCAGAACAAATGTGTTTTTGTATAAAAATTTAAACACACAAAATGAACACCTTGAGACACTTTTGGAATACATAAAAGCAAAGAATTTCCAAATAAACACAGTCTTAGCTTATGAGTAAAGGCCTCCGTTGTTTGGGGCTGCAGAATAGCAGCGCAGTATAGACAAAGCCTGATAGGGCCATAGATCACAGTAATAACATTTGCAATAAACAATAACAGAACAAAGCAGACATCTATAAGAATCCCACGAGGAATTTACGTTATCCATAATTTTTCTTTACTTTGAGAAACTATGGCAGGAAAGGCCATTACATTCAATGGCACCAATTAATTTCTGCAACTTTTAATGACATCTTTCTGAGTAAAATCCTCACATAATGCTCTGAGCACACGATAGATAGCAGCTTATGTTTGATTTGTACAGGATTCCTGATTTTTTTTTTTTAGTATTTTTAAAGAGTCCCTCTGCAGCCAATCAAGCAATCAACATGAAATACTCAGATTCTCTCTTGAAAAGTACAAGAAAAAGGAAAGACAATGTGGCTTCTTTCCTGGGCTGACAGAGGAATGGAGATGTTATTTAAGTAGTTTTCTGGATGATGGATTACAGAGATTTTTACTCCAAGAGAAAATGATAGTCAAAGAAAACCATTTAAGTTTTGTTCTATTCACAATATCAGAGTATAGCACTACTTCAAATATGGGTTTGTAATACACCATTTCCCTTTATTGATTTGCCTAGACTTTAGTAAAAAGTATTTCTTCATAACCCAGAAAATATCCCAAGTTTGTAATATCAATGAAAGGATTTAAACTGAACACATGGGACCACACAAGAACTCACAGATGTTTGTAGTGGGTGCGATCATGGGAAATAAATCCTTGATTAGCATGGGGTTGGATGGAGGTTCTCTTGCCTTTAACCGTAAAAGCTCCAGTCAAAATTTGATTGAGTAGTTTGAAAAGTAAGTCTGTCACCTAAGATAGTGAGTCTATCTAGTGATGAGGTGGTAAGGGCACGGTTCCTCCCCTCCAGGCATGTGCTGTTGAGAAGGTCTTCTGAATGGAAAGCTGAGACGCCTAGATAGAGGCTGCTAACCACGTGTGTGGGCGCCATCCTGCAAAGCATAACAGTCCATGGAGGCCAAACTGCCCAGAGCCATTTGTCCATGATGACCATGAGGAGAATACGGAGCATCAGGGAGGGACAAAACATGCATTTGGTCCATAAATATCCATTGTCTATTTTCGTCCAGATACGGAGACAAGTTTAGAAAGGCTAAGTGGCTTGTCCAAGGGTGCAGATGTAAGGAGTAGAGTTGGGGTGATCCAACTCACTCCAAAACCCTAGTTGTTGAACAATGTGTTTGGGTCCATCATGAAAATAACACAAACAAAAGGACTTGTGATTTCATGATGTAGGGAATAAAACAAAAATGAGTGAAGAATTTTCCCATTAATTGGTGGCTTAGATATTTCTGAACTATTTCAACCACAGATTTTATTCATATCATAAGATCACAGTTTTTGTTTAAGGGGCTCTATTTACCTGTTGGTCTTGTGTTCGCAGCTAAAGAACAATCAATGCCTAGATACTCGGGGGATGAAATGCACTTTGCCTTTAAATTCCTGTAGCTTTCTTAATTATCCAGGGTCCTTGGTATGTTCATTAACCAAGAATTCCAGATAACTGAGCAATTGCTCAAACCCCATAACCTCTGCCGACAAATAGGGTTTGGATGACAGAGAACTAGATTAGAGATGACGAAATTCAGGATTTTCCGTAACTGTTCATATTGTCCCAAAACAGTTCTGTGATTTTATGCTCGAGCAAGCCATGGACTGTGTTCTGATATGGGTTTCATGTCATCTCTCTTTCAATCCACAGAAAGCTACCAAAAAATGGAACAATTTTTTATTTAATGGATGGACTCATCAAGTTCTACAAATAAGTAAACACTGCTGTTAATTGCAAGATTTCTGCCTAACTTTTTATTTCTCAAATGTCCCTGTAGGTGACTATTGAGGATGATGGCATATTAAAGTGGATCTCAGAACTGAAGTGATCTCAGACAGAGGTAATACACTCTAATACCCTCATTTTCCAGGTACAGAAATGGAAGCTTTGAAAGTACTTGCCAAAGGCCACTGAGAAAATCTGTGGTAGAGCTCGGATAGAACCCTAGTGACCACATGCATGGTAAAATGCAGTGGATATTCCCTGGTAACTCTAACATCAAAATCAGGTTAAACCAGAAACAGGGTATTGTTCTGTGTTCCTTAAACACTGTGTTAGAGAATGGAGTATTCTTTTGCCTCCCCTCGTAGGCAGACACAAACTTAGCCTTGCCCAGAAAGATCAAGATCAAACTTAAAATGATTCCCCCAACTATATGTGTAGGTATTCTGAACAGTCAACATTGCTCCACTGCTGTGCCTTCAGCAGAGACTGTCTGATTAATTGCCAGCTACCTTTTTTCCCATGTAAAACAAAATGTACCCATTGTGTTTGAAAAGCTTATTTCCTTTTTTGACTAAAAAGAGCAGGAGAAAGGGAAAAAGAGTGTTGACAAACCAAGTAAGAAAAGAGGTGAAATGGGGAAAGAGGAAAATGGCAGAGAGTGAGATATTTAACTGAACAGTGAGGGGGCCAGCTCACACCCATTAAGATGGTCATTATAAAAAACAAAGCAAAAAGCAAGTGTCAGTGAGGATGTGGAGAAACTAGAAAGCCTTGTGCACTGTTGGTGGGAATGTGAAATTGTGTAGCATCTGTGGAAAACTATATGGTGATTCTTTAAAAGAGTAGGCATAGAATTAAGATATGATCTATCAGTTGCACTTCTGGTATATATGCAAAAGAAGTGAAAACAGGAACTTGAACAGATATTTCTATAGACCCAAGTTCATAGTGGCATTTTCACAAGAGCTGAAAGGTGGAGGCAACCCAAATGTCCATTGAAGATGAATGGGTGAAACAAATGGACGTACGATGGAATATCATTCAGCCTTAAAAAAGAAGGAAATTCTGACACCTGTTATACTATGGATGATCCCTGAAGACATTATGCTAAGTGAAATCTGCCAGTCACAAAAAAGACAAATGCTATATGACCCCCTTTTCATGAGGTACCTAGAGCAGCCAAATCAGAGAGCCAGACCACAGAATACCAGCTACCGGAGGCCCTGGGGGAGGAGAGAATGGGGAGTCCTTGATAAATGGGAACAGAGATTCAGCTGAGAAAGATGAAGAAAGAATGGAGATGGATGGTGGTAATGTTTGCATAACAGTGTGAATGTACTTAACATCACAGCCCTGTGCACTCAAAAGTGGTAAAAATGGTACATTTTATGTTATGTATATTTTACTACAATTAAAAAAAAAGAGGTCTGGGGAAATTTGTGAAATGGAAAAAATGTAAATGACCCTCATACTTCAGAATCCACTGGAAAAAAGTGTCTGAAGTAATATTCATTATTTTCAGCAAAGCTAATTCTTTCTGTTTCTAAAACAAGCAACTGTTTTCAAAGACAAATGGTCTGGGGTGATGACACTTCTTTTCCCCATGTGCAGTGTTCAGAGGCAGGTGAACCAGTACATGCTTTCCTGCTCCACAAAGGTGTCCAGGACTGCAGAGATATACACACTGGAGAGCCAAAATATTTTTTCCTCTCTACAGTACAGTATTTGCTTTAATTATTTCTATTTGAAAATAAATAACCAAGTCTTTATTTTTGCAATACTCTTTCTGATCGATCCAAAGGCAGCAGAAATGACATATTTGTTCTTTCTATTCCTTTACAGTTAGTTTTTCTTTAATTACAGGAAACTCTTATTA
>JAVSCE010008975.1:0-36218 GCA_032199065.1 Smutsia gigantea
TTGCACCCATCTCTAAACAAGGAAGGAAGTGGTGCAGGAAGGAAGGAAGCAGGTGGGCTGATGTGACAACAAAGGCTCCATTGTGAAAAGATAACTAACATATATAAAGACCTTGGAAGCACTAAAAGGTTTTCCACCATTATCTACCCAAGAGGCTAAAGAAAGCAGGTTTTGTCACTGTCAAATCCATAGCAAGGGAGGAAACTTACCAGGAGACGAGTGACTGGCCCTCACACTGAGCATCTCAGGTATGCTTGGTTGAGCACCCTCCTTTTAAGCATGTGCCTCCCTGGGACAGGGAGAGTGCATGGACCTTACTGACAGAAATGTGTGGCAGAAACATCTGCCCACGTACCTTACCTGAGCAAAGGACATAAAACAGATTTTTACTGGGAGGATGTGTACAAGTCAGCATTGAAGGGAATTAAAGTTAATTCTAGTTCTTACTGTATTTTAAGTTTAACCTCTATATGCTGGTTGATTGCAACTCAATTCAACTTTCATCCAGTTTTTTATGCATTTTTTACAAAATTGTCAGTAGTACAAATAGGATATTTCATATTACGTGGGTGGGAGTCCCAAAGTAGGAGTAGCTAGGCCCTGTGGAGGCCTGTGGTCCACATAAGGAGAGTCAGATTTGACTGGGACAGAGGCAGGGTCAGGATACCATGGTCTGGTTGATATTTCTCTACAAGGGAGATCTGTCACTTTTCAAGAACTCTCTGGCTGCAAATTGGGCCTGTGCCATGCACTTGGTCTTGAGAGCCATTTCTCCAGTGCTTTAAGGCAACACCTCAGCCCTTAACTGCAGGGCGTTTGGCCAGCTGGCCCATTCATCATTGCCCTTTGAGACTCCTGGCATTCATGACCCCTCTTAGGGGGTTCTCATAATGCTAAGCAGAAAGGGAAAAAAAAAAAGTCCACGAGCTAGTCTCTGGGGGAATAGACAAGCATGGCTCACAACCATGTCCTCAGGGAACCCTCTCATGGGATGGTGGGAACCCAGCCCATGGAAACAAAACCACCCTCAGTTGCCATAATCCCCTCAGGCAAGGACAGCCCAGAGTTCCACAGGAGGCTCTGGCTACTTGGAGGGCAGACAAAGCTCACAATGGCCCTGAGTCCCCCAAGGGCTGTCCCTGCATGCACACCACAACTTGGGGGCCCACTTGGGACAGAGCGACACACGTTGGGGGCACTCAAGAGCTGCTGAGGTTGGTTTAATGCTCACTGCCGTCCATGTGGAAGGCTTGATCCAGAGTGCCTTTGATGTGGTTAGGGCTTCCCCTGGGAGCACTTGACCACAAGTGGTTTGAGAGACACTGGCTGCTTGCCCTGGCCTTGGGAGATGTTTACACTCTTGTTGTTTGGGGGCCTAGACAGTGCCTTTGGCGGCCTTAGGCAGCACAATCAGGCCTCAGGCCAGTTCTCACACTGTGGAGAGATTACTTCGTGTGACACCAGCAAAAAGGGAGGTTGTTCTCTGAGGACGTGTTTTTCCAAACCAGCAAGGCCATTGAGCAGGTGTTTACTCAGTAACAGTGACAGACTTTTTAATAGTGATAGTGTGAAAGGTCTGTCTCGGCTCTCCAGGATGTGCTCTTTTAACTGAGGACTCCAGACCAATCAAGAGGGCACAGAGTGGAAGCAGGATAATGTGATTAAGTACCAGATAAAGGCTAGCTATCGCTCTGTAACAAACCATCACAAAACTCCACGACTTCAAATCACAGTCCTTTCACTCACTCATCGGCAGATTGGTTGGGGATTGGCTGACTCATGCCAGGATCAGCTCCAAGCCTGCTCCAAGCTATGGATCTGGTTGGCCTTGTTTCCTCACTGTGAGCTGGGCTCAGGCCTCTTCCACATAGTTCCCTCTAGGATCTAGGTCGAAAGGATGACAGCTCCCTGGAGAAAGCTCTGCTCATGTCCATAGCGGAAGTGCAGGAGAGCAAGCCCAGCCACTCAAGGCACATGGCAAACCTCTGCTTTCATCATATATGCTAATAACCCCAAATGACCCAAGAAAGTCACATGGATAATTTCAAAGTCAAGTTGTGAGGACTCAGCCCACAAGGAAGCCAAAGCAACTATTCACATGGACAAACCAAACATCACAGGAGCAGGAATACTTCTCTTGGGGAAGGGAGAAGAGAGTGAATATCTTTGAAGAATAATCTGCTCTACCCCCCAGGACCCAGAGAAGGCCAGAGAAGGAAGATGGAAGATAAGGAAGATAAACAGGATGTAGGTGGAAGACAGTGTTTCAGGAACTCATAGAAGGAAATCCGAGAAAGTGAGAATGTGTTCTCAGCACTTACTCCTTTGCCATAGCTGCCAAAAAATCAAACCAAATTTGCATCCCAATTTTATTTTGCCCGGACTGAGAAAACACAAGAGCCATTTGCAATGGTTTTGAAAACAGCTGCAAAGTCAGCTCGCATCTAGATAGTCCAAGCACTGGCACTTGGACTCAGCTGTGTGTCTCCGAGGGTCACTGAATAATTATCAGGGGTTTATTGATGATCAGACTGGGAAAACGTTCTCATGTAATTCTCACAAGAGAATGCTAAGAGGGAAGCACTATTAACATCCCCATTTTACAGTTAAGAAAACAGAGGCTCCAAGAGATTCAGTCAGCTGCTTAAGGTCACTCAGGTAGACAGTGTGTGGCCCAAGCTTCCAGACTCCAGAATCTGATCTCTTAACCCTGAACTCCCTGGATAGCTCGAACCACCCTTTATTAAGACCTTGTATTATACTTGGTTCATCTCTCATTTAACTAAGGGGCAGGCAGAAAGGAAACCCTATAAGGCAGATACTGTTAACATGCCCATTTTATAGACATAAAAACTGAAACCTGAGAGGCTAATAACTGTCTGAGATAATAAAGCTGTTAGGTGATAAAAATAAAACAGATTGACTCCAAAATCCTTCCCTACTGCCCTACAAGCCTCCTCACTTGTAAATGAGGGGCACAACCAAAGTGATCTCTGAGGTCCCTTTCCACTCAGTCTGTGGCTCTGTTTCTCCCAATTTTTCTTCTTTTGGTTCATGATCTTAGTGGAACTGGTTAGAATGCAAAAGGGTTTGCAGTGTATTTTGTAGCTGCCCAGGTCTTCTGACAGCTTTGACCTAGCCGACTATAAGTGTGAGCTTTATATACCCATGAGTTTTCTGCAGGCTGCAAGGTGTCCTAAGGCAGATTGAAGTTCTAAAGACACAATTAACCATCACACCTCCCGACTGCTTATGAGAGTCACAGGTTGCAACCCTAACAACCAGCTCAGGTTGCAAAAGCAATTATAGGAAAAAGCACTGTATAGGAAATTAAATAGAAGTTGGTTGGCTGAGTCACAGAGAGGAGAAAGTAAATGATGCATTGAGCAGTTCATTTTCTCTAAAGGTCCTTAGGCACTTGGAATAAACAAGTAATTGGAGGACGATAGCTAGGCAATGGAGATGCAGGAGAACCTCAGACTGGGGAGACAGCCATCATGTCCAATGGCAAAAACTTCACCTCTTCTCACCCTTCATATCTTTGGGCCACACTGAAACTCCATCCCAGAGGAGGCAGCACAACGCTCAAGCCACTGTGATGTGCTGTCGCCTCAGTGATTTAGCACCTAACAGCTCCTCCCCACTCACCCCAGGCCCACCCGACCGTACCCCCAGTACTACATACACCCCAACAGCCTTAATCCCATGCTGTTCTGTTACTTAGCCCCAACTTTGAGTTTCCCATTTAGATCTCTTCCTGTTGACCACCTATATATTTCTTATGAGTCAACCTCCAATGAAAAATTCAATCTAAGTTGTCACAGCTGGATAGGATCTTGAAATAACCAGGTCTAATGGATTTCTGGTTTCCAGTCTGGCATATAAAGAGCTTGGAAGTCATGCTTCCCATCTGCATAACAAGAAAAAGTCTGAGCAAACTGAAAATTACCAACTCTTCTTAGATGCATCAGAGAAGTTAGGTCACAGGGCAAACTACCACCCCCAAAATTAGAGAGACAGACAGGCAGACACAGAGAATCACAGCCTACTGGAGCAGAAATTGTTGCTGGAGCCATACTGGGTTCATTTTACCCAGCACATCACAGTCGGCTTTCAGCAAAACTTAGAAAGCACACTAAAAGACAAAAAACAGTTTGAAGAGACAGAGTAAGCTTCAGAACCAGGCTCAGATGTGACAGAGATGGTGAAATTATCAGATTGGGAACTTAAAACATATGATTAATATGCTAAGGTCTCTCATGGGGAAAAAAAGCAGAGAACGTGCAAGAACAGATGAGTAATATAAGCAGAGAGATGAAAACTCTTAAGAAGGAATCAAAAGGAAATACCAGGAATCAGTTACCCTGGCTCTTGTCTCTAGGACAAAAAATGTTTTAGGCTTCCTCCCCCCATTACACAGGCAAGCAAACTGAGACTCTGCAGTGCCTTGTTGAAGGTCACGTGGCCAGTGAGAAAGTGAGGATGGATACACACTTCTCCTGTTTGTGAATTAGGTGTTGTATACATTATACTTTCTGGCCTTCATTCAACATGACTTTATTGAATGTTTCCTCTGCATGGGGCACTGAGCAAAACATTATAAGCCAATAGTGAGGTAAGATGGACTTTGACCCTGCCCTTACAAAACTGACAGTGTAGGATTTTCCTGCTCTTCCCCTTTAGCCATCCCAGAGAATATAAGTCCATGATAATCAAATATTGTTAAATTTCGCTTTCAACGTGGCTCTCGCCTCTACATGTGTATGTGTGTGGAGGAATTCACAGTTTCGTGAATTCGTTCCTTCAGCAATTGCCTACTGCACATGCCCTATGTGCGGGCACTGTGCTAGGAGCTAGGATGCAGCAGTTCCCAGACGTGGGGGGAAGGAAGCAGACCCAGACCTCTGCCCTCGTGGACTCACATTCTAACAGGAAAACAAACAAAAACCCAAAGAAGTACAGGTGATCATCACTTCTTAGTGAAATTTTAACTGGCCACTATGTAAATATTTCATCCACCTCTTCTGGCTCTTTTGTAATACTACATGTAGGTATGAAAGATCTGGTGATGGAAGTGGACATGGGGTGAAGAGGAGAAAGTAGAAAGGATGCCTGGGTGGCTGGCAGTTCCTCTAAGTTGGGGAAGCCTCCAAAGAACAGACGTCAGGGAGAGAGAGTGAAAGCTGAGGCCTGGACACATCTGATCTCAGATCACTGGAGAGGAGGCAACAGGCAAGCCTTCATCTCTCCACCTCCCAGACAGCTACAAAGCAAATGCCTCATTTAGGCACATAAGAGGCAGCTTAGGTTCTCTAGTATGTTAAAGGCCCGAATCCCATCCTATCAATTAGTGTGCAAAAGACACACTGTGATGGCACAATTGATTCACTTGGAGTAGAGGATCATGTAGTCTGCCTGAAAGGCAGGCCAAAAGATTTTAATGCAGTTGTCGCCAGGCAGTTATTAACTTTCCCTCTTAGCAACAGGACCAAGGCACTTTCATTCCCTGAACTGACACTTTCCCTTGTTAAAGCCCACAGTTAATTTTATGAACCTCACCAATTTAACACCCAGCTCACATGAGCCATATACCTTGAGTAAATGCAAATGCAGTCTGTGTGGCATGAATTATGGCCTTATGCTGAGCATCACCATGGCAACTAATGACATCATTCCCCTAACACCAACCTGCACAAAATCCAATTCTCCAAGGGCCCCTATCTGCCTAAAGTGGGTGCATTCTTGGCTCATATGCGCATTCAGAAATACCACTCTGTTGTCAAAGGTTTGCAGTGGATGTTTACTGTCATTTTGGGAGGTTATATTCCCTTTGTGGCAAATGTTGTTTTTTGTTCATGAGAGGTTTGGGGGGAATTCTAATGAAAATTACTGTGTGTATTTGATTAGCAACATCTGTTGATAACATATGGTCTGAAGAGGCTTCCGCAAATATGAGTCTTTAAATAGTAAACAGAGATGTGCCTGTGAGGAAGCAGATGCTCTCCGAACAGGCTGTGTAGGGTTGTTTTGCCCGTAGATCTCTCCCTCCCTCCACCCAAAAGCACATTCCTCTCCCTTATTTTCTCCCCCAGATCAAAGTGTTCACTTTCAAAGCAGTGGCACATTAGAATAGGTTTGGAGAAATGATGTGCTGTGACTTTAAAAGGCATCTCCATCCCCCAAAATATGAATTATCTGCTACTCATGTTTATTATTTGATGTTAATAATGATGTAGTGTGACTGAATGAGTCAGCCAGCTCAAGTGGATCCGGAAGCAGCATTTGGGCACCACGTGTCTCAAATGCTACGATACACAATCCCAAATTCACCAATACTCCAAGAGCGCGGGAAAGAGCTCCAAGAGGAAATGCAGAGCAGCACACTGGACCACCGTGGGGTGAGAGCTGGCCTTGTCAGCGCACGTTTACAGTTTATCTGTGTGCATGTGCTTGGGTGAGCATATGTCTAATCTGCTAAGGAAAATAAAAGTATTCCCATTAGACTGAGCCAGTGACTCAGCTGTGTCTAGCAGGGGTCAGCATACTTTTCCTGTAATGGACAAAAAATAAATAATTTAGGCTCATTGGCCATATGGTCTCTGTCCTAACTATTCAATTCTGCCTTTCAAGTGCAGAAGCAGCGTGAGCAATATATAAACAGATGAACATAGCTATGTCCTAATAGAACTTTATTGATGACGATTGAAATTTGAGTTTCAAATAATTTTCATGTGTTACAAAATATTATTCTTCTTTGGATTATTTTCAGCCATTTAAAAACTTAAAAAACATTTTTGGTTCATCCGCCATACATTAGCAGGTAGTCAGCCAGACTTGACACATGGGTCATAGTTTACCAACTCCTGGTCGATAATATGAAAATGAAAGCCTGACATTTTACATTACATGTGTGGGGTTATTGAGTCAAACACTATAGATGCAAGAGCTTATCTCCTACTTCTTCCTTCAACCCCCTGGGGTCAGCACTATTCTCATCCTCAATTATAGATGCAAAAGCGAAGGCTTAAACTCATACCTACTAAGTGTTTTCATTTCTGCACAGTGGCATCTCTCCAGTTAGAATACAAAACCCGTAAGGACTGACATCTCATTCACCTTTAGACCTGCGGCAGCACCTAACAAAGTGATTTGCATGGGACAGACATCTGGGACATGTTTTCTAAATGAAGGGAAGAATGAGGGCAAATTAGACATATGATCCCTAAGTGGAAGCCAGACCTTCATGCAGCACCACATAGTGCATGTAGAGCAGTCAGCTGGACCGTTCATCTACTTATTTCCTATCCTTTTGCAAAAAAGATTTGGCCTGGAATGGACACATAGGTCTCAATACGTGTACCTTCATATTTGGAAGTGCCTCAATGGGTGACTGCATTTCATAGTCTGTGCTTGTGTGCTTATGGCTAAAAAGACCAGAAGTGAAAAATAATAATTCATTTTATGACTTGGTGGCACTTCCCAGCATTATACCACTGACATCTGCAGGGCTTCTAGCCATTGGCCTCATGATCTACCCAATCCTTGACCTTCAAGGGCCTACACCTGGTTCCTTGGAGTTCTGTCCTTGCTGCTGTGTAAGCTGGGGCTCCCCTGCGTGCTGCCAGCCCCTGTGTGTGTGTCAGAGAGTTGCTGTGCTAATAGGAAATATCTCATCCTCAAGGAGATAAAGCCCTCAGTTTAGCTAAAGGAGGTAGTCACACCCTTGGTTATCTCATGTAATGCATGTTTCTACAATCCCCTGAACTTGGTGACTTGGTTACTCTGAATTTGTCACTTCTTTCTAGTTATTAAACAACTATTTATTGTGTGCCAGGCCCTGTGCTTGGTGCAAGGGATTTCTTTTTTTAATCATGCCATGCTTCCTGTCCTTAAGATGTTCACAATCTAGAAACATAGATATACAGATAATTGTCAAAGTATGCTGTAATTCTGTTTTATGAGTTATTAAGAGACAGTAAAGCTCTGTGGTTTAACGCATGAACTTTGGGGTCAGAAACTCTGAGTTTGAAGCTCAGAGTTCTGATAGTTTAAAACCCTGGCCTAGTTACTTAACCTCTCCAAGTCCTGGTTTCTCCATTTATAAAGTGAGTATAATAACAATATATTTCATAGAACAGTCAGAAGGACTAAATGGAAAATGAAAAGCACGCAGCCCAGGGCCTAGCAAACAATAAGCACTCAATAATTGGAGACAGTTTTTAGCATTTTTGTGAGGATAGCGTGATACAGTAGTAGAAATGATGGGATCACAGAAAAGGGACACCTCACCCACTTCACTCTCTACTTTGTGTTCACAGAGAAGTTATTTAACCTCCCCAACTGCTGCTTGAAATAAATATTAGCAACCTCTGGACTTCTCAAATCAAAGTGCAATTTTATTTTAGTTCTGGGCAACTTTTAAGGAGAGAGATTGATCCTAACAGGCACAGTCAATGCAAAGCAAAGAAACAGAAATGAGCAGAGAGGAATGCAGCAATGAGGAATAGATCCATTTACTGGTGTGTGGCCCCACCACATGTTTGTGATGCTTCTGCCCCTGGCTAATTTGTCTGTAGTGTATGTAGCATTTGTGAAGTATATATTGAACATGTGAAATAAATCCAAACTGAGAAGCCAAATGGCCCAGGATCCCATCAAACTTAAAGCAGAAGTCTCCCTTTGAGTTACAAAGTAACTGATATTAACTGGGTCAAGACACAGAGGAGTGAGTTGAGGGAATCTGTGAGGGAGGGGATGTGGTGGCATGTTAAGGGGTTGGATTGTGGGGTCAGACTGCCATTTGCTCCCTGTGCATCATCTTGGACACATTATTGGCCTCTCTTAGCCTCATCTGTAACTATGAGGGTGATAATTATAAATATTTCACAGGGTGGCCAAGAAGGTTTAAACAAATAAAATGCATGTAGGACCATATGACAGTTTTGAGATAGGAATATGTGCCTAGCACCCAGTAATCTCTAAACAAATATTATCTGTTTTTGTCTTCAGATAGGTGTGTCCATGGCTGGAAGAAAAAAAACAAAGAATAGACATTTTCACGACTTTATTTTCCCACAGCAGAGAGGGGCAAGGAAGAGTGCCGATAATTAAATCTCCTTCAGTTTCCTATGAATAGGAAGCAGTGACAACAAGAAGCCTGCAGCAGTTTCACGGAGTCCAATGACTGTAACAAGGGGCAGTGGTTTCGTGTCAGCAATAGTGGCAGCCACCCTCCACTGCATGGCCCATCCTCAGCCCCAACTAAACAGACTGGGGCGTCTTGGAGTTAGAGCTGAATTCCTGAGCTTTTGACCCATGCAGCTGCGCAGGCTCCATGTTCAGACCCACATTTGCTTTAATGCTTGAAATCCTTTTTTTTTTAATTTATTTTATTATCATTAATTTACAATTACATGTGCAATATTACGATTATTAAACTACCCCTTCATCAGGTCCCCCAACCAACCACATTACAGTCACGGTCCATCAGCGTAGTGAGATGCTATAGAATCACTACTTATCTTCTCTGAGTTGTACTGCCCTCCCCGTGCCCCCCCAACATTACATCTGCTAATCGTAATGCCCCTTTTTCCCTCTTATCCCTCCCTTCCCGCCCATTTTCCCCAGTCCCTTTCCCTTTGGTAACTATTAGTCCGTTCTTGGGTTCTGTGAGTCTGCTGCTGTTTTGTTCCTTCAGTATTTTTCTTTGTTCTTATACTCCACATATGAGTGAAATCATTTGATACTTGTCTTTTTCGGCTTGGCTTATTTCACTGAGCATAATACCCTCTAGCTCCATCCATGTTGTTGCAAATGGTAGGATTTGTTTTCTTCTTATGGCTGAATAATATTCCATTGTGTATATGTACCACATCTTCTTTATCCATTCATCTACTGATGGACACTTAGGTTGCTTCCATTTCTTGGCTATTGTAAATAGTGCTGCGATAAACATAGGGGTGCATCTGTCTTTTTCAAACTGGGCTGCTGCATTCTTAGGGTAAATTCCTAGGAGTGGAATTCCTGGGTCAAATGGTATTTCTATTTTGAGTTTTTTGAGGAACCTCCATACTGCTTTCCACAATGGTTGAAGTAATTTGCAGTCCACCAGCAGTGTAGGAGGGTTCCCTTTTCTCCACATCCTCGCCAACATTTGTTGTTGTTTGTGTTTTGGATGTTGGCCATCCTCACTGGTGTGAGGTGATATCTCATTGTGGTTTTAATCTGCATTTCTCTGATGATTAGCGATGTGGAGCATCTTTTCATGTGCCTGTTGGCCATCTGAATTTCTTCTTTGGAGAAGTGTCTATTCATGTCCTCTGCCCATTTCTTAATTGGATTATTTGCTTTCTGTTTGTTAAGGTGCATGAGTTCTTTATATATTTTGGATGTCAACCCTTTATCAGATACGTTTTTATGAATATATTCTCCCATACTGTAGGATGTCTTTTTGTTCTACTGATGGTGTCCTTTGCTGTACAGAAGCTTTTCAGCTTGATATAGTCCCACTTGTTCATTTTGCTTTTGTTTCCCTTGCCCGGGGAGATATGTTCATGAAGAAGTCACTCATGTTTATGTCCAAGAGATTTTTGCCTATGTTTTTTTCTAAGAGTTTTATGGTTTCATGACTTACATTCAGGTCTTTGATCCACCTTGAGTTTACCTTTGTGTATGGGGCTAGACAGTAGTGCAGTTTCATTCTCCTACATGTAGCTGTCCAGTTTTTCCAACACCAGCTGCTGAAAGGCTGTTATCTCCCCATTGTATATCCAAGGCACTTTTATCAAATATTAATTGACTGTATATGTTTGGGTTAATGTTTGGATTTTCTATTCTGTTCCACTGGTCTGTGGGTCTGTTTTTGTGCCAATACCAAATTGTCTTGATTACTGTGGCTTTGTAGTAGAGCTTGAAGTCAGGGAGTGTAATTCCCCCTGTTTTATTCCCCCTTCTCAGGATTGATTTGGCTATTCGGGGTCTTTTGTGGTTCCATATGAATTTTAGAATTGTTTGTTCCAGTTCATTGAAGAAAGCTGTTGGTAGTTTGATAGGGATTGCATTGAATCTGTAGATTGCTTTAGGTAGTATAGCCATTTTGACAATATTTATTCTTCCTAGCCAAGAGCATGGGATGCATTTCCATTTGTTAGTGTCCTCTTTAATTTCTCTTAGGAGTGTCTTGTAGTTTTCAGAGTACAGGTCTTTCACTTCCTTCGTTAGGTTTATTCCTAGGTATTTTATTCTTTTTGATGCAATTGTGAATGGAATTGTTTTTCTGATTTCTCTTTCTGTTAGTTCATCATTAGTGTATAGGAAAGCAACAGATTTCTGTGTGTTAATTTTGTATCCTGCAACTTTGCTGAATTCAGATATTAGTTCTAGTAGTTTTGGAGTGGAGTCTTTAGGGTTTTTTATGTACAGTATCATGTCATCTGCAAATAGTGACAATTTGACTTCTTCTTTACCAATCTGGATGCCTTGTATGTCTTTGTTTTGTCTGATTGCCGTGGCTAGGACCTCCAGTACTATGTTGAATAACAGTGGAGAGAGTGGGCATCCCTGTCTTGTTCCCGATCTTAGATGAAAAGCTTTCAGCGTCTCGCCGTTAAGTATGATGTTAGCTGTGGGTTTGTCATATATGCCTTTATGATGTTGAGGTACTTGCCGTCTATACCCATTTTGTTGAGAGTTTTAATCAGGAATGGATGCTGAATTTTGTCAAATGCTTTTTCAGCATCTATGGAGATGATCATGTGGTTTTTGTTCTTCTTTTTGTTGATGTGGTGGATGATGTTGATGGATTTTCGAATGTTGTACCATCCTTGCATCCCTGGGATGAATCCCACTTGATCGTGGTGTATGATCCTCTTGATGTATTTTTGAATTCGGTTTGCTAATATTTTGTTGAGTATTTTTGCATCTATGTTCATCAGGGATATTGGTTTGTAATTTTCTTTTTTGGTGAGGTCTTTGGCCGGTTTTGGTATTAGAATGATGCTGGCTTCATAGAATGAGTTTGGAAGTATTCCCTCCTCTTCCATTTTTTGGAAAACTTTAAGGAGAAAGGGTGTTATTTCTTCTCTATATGTCTGGTAGAATTCAGAGGTGAATCCCTCAGGTTCGGGGGTTTTGTTCTTGGGTAGTTTTTTGATTACCGATTCAATTTCGTTGCTGGTGATTGGTCTGTTTAGTTTTTCTGTTTCTTGCTTGGTCAGTCTTGGAAGGTTGTATTTTTCTAAGAAGTTGTCCATTTCTTCTATGTTTTCCAGCTTGTTAGCATATAGATTCTCATAATATTCTCTTATGATTCTTTGTATTTCTGTGGGGTCCGTGATTTTTCCTTTCTCATTTCTGATTGTGTTTATGTGTGTAGATTCCCTTTTTCTCTTAATGAGTCTGGCTAGGGGTTTATCTATTTTGTTTATTTTTCAAAGAACCAGCTCTTGGTTTCATTGATTTTTTTCTATTGTTTTATTCTTCTCAATTTTATTTATTTCTTCTCTAATCTTTATTATGTCCCTCCTTCTGGTGACTTTGGGCCTCATTTTTCTTCTTTTTCCAATTTCAGTAATTGTGTCTTTAGACTATTCATTTGGGAATGTTCTTCTTTCTTTAAATAGGCCTGGATTGCAATATACTTTCCTCTTAGAACTGCCTTTGCTGCGTCCCACAGAAGTTGTGGCTTTGTGTTGTTGTTGTCATTAGTCTCCATTTAAGGGAAATGAAAGAGGACACTGACAAATGGAAACTCATCCCATGCTCTTGGCTAGGAAGAAGTAATATTGTCAAAATGGCCATCCTGCCTAAAGCAATCTACAGCTTCAATGCAATCCCTATCCAGATACCAACAGCATTCTTCAACGGACGGGAACAAAGAGTTCTAAAATTCATATGGAAGCACTAAAGACCCCGAATAGCCAAAGCAATCCTGAGAAGGAAGAATAAAGCAGGGGGGATCTCGCTTCCCAACTTCAAGCTCTACTACAATAAGCCACAGTAATCAAGACAATTTGGTACTGGCACAAGAACAGCCTCACAGACCAGTGGAACAGAATAGAAAGTCCAGGTATTAACCCAGAATTATATGGTCCATTAATATACGATAAAGGAGCCATGCATATGCAGTAGGGAAATGACAGCCCCTTCAACAGCTGGTGTTGGCAAAACTGGACAGCTCCATGTAAGAGAATGAAACTGGATCATTGCCTGACCTCCTACACAAAAGTAAACTCAAAATGGACCAAAGACCTGGATGTAAGTCATGAAACCATAAAGCTCTTAGAAAAACACGTAGGCAAAAATCTCTTGGACATAAACATGAGCAACCTCTTTGTGAACATATCTCCACAGGCAAGGGAAACAAAAGCAAAAATGAACAAGTGGGACTACATCAAGCTAAAAAGCTTCTGTACAACAAAGGACACCATCAGCAGAACAAAAAGGCATCCTACAGTTTGGGAGAACATACTCATAAATGACATATCCGATAAAGGGTTGACATCCAAAATATATAAAGGGCTCACACAGCTCAACAAACAAACAAACAAACAAAAAAACAATCCAATTAAAAAATGGGCAGAGGATCTGAACAGACACTTCTCCAGAAAAGAAATTCAGATGGCCAACAGGCACATGAAAAGATGCTCCACATCGCTAATCATCAGAGAAATGCAAATTAAAACCACAGTGAGATACCACCTTACACCAGTAAGGATGGCCACCATCCAAAAGGCAAACAACAAATGTTGGCGAGGATGTGGAGCAAGGGGGAACCCTCCTTCCTACACTGCAGGTGGGAATGTCAATTAGTTCAACCATTGTGGAAAGCAGTATGGAGGTTCCTCAAAAAACTCAAAATAGAAATACCATTTGACCCAGGAATTCCACTCCTGGGAATGACACCCTAAGAATGCAGCAGCCCAGTTTGAAAAAGACATATGCACCCCTATGTTTATCACAACACTATTTACAATAGCCAAGAAATGGAAGCAAGCTAAGTGTCCGTCAGTAGATGAATGGCTAAAGAAGAGGTGGTACATATACACAATGGAATATTATTCAGCCATGAGAAGAAAACAGATCCTACCATTTACAACAGCATGGATGGAGCTAGAGGGGATTATGCTCAGTGAAATAAGCCAGGTGGAAAAAGACAAGTATCAACTGATCTCACTCATCTGTGGAGTATAAGAACAACAAAACAGCAGCAGACTCACAGAACCCAAGAATGGACTAACAGTTACCAAAGGGAAAGGGGACTGGGGAGGATGGGTGGGAAGGGAGGGATAAGGGGGGGAGGAAAACGGGCATTACGATTAGCAGACATTATGTAGAGGGGGCCACGGTGAGGGCTGTACGACAGAGAGAAGACAAGTAGTGATTCTAAAGCATCTTACTATGCTGACGGGCAGTGACTGTAATGGGGTATGTGGTGGGGACTTGATGATGGGGGGAGTCTAGTAAACATAATGTTGCTCAGGTAATTGTAGGTTAATGATACCAAAATAAATAAATAACGGAATCTTTCTTCTTAAACTTCCTGGGCTCGCTCTCATTGTTGATCCGCCGGGCGTCCTTGGCCTCCTCCGTCAGGCAGCGCGCCGTGATGACTCCACGGAGTCATTCTTCCACAGCGCCTGCGCGGCAGCCCCGCCGGCACCCTCTGCGCGCGCGCACACACGCACGCGCGCGCACCTTCCCGCTCTCGCACACCCCAAGGCCGTGTTGTCCGTTGGCCGCTGGCCGCCGAGCCCCCACCGCACGGGCCCACCTCCGGGGCGAGCTCGGGGAACCTCTGGGCCCGGGGATGCAGCGGAAGCGGTCGGCCAGGTCCGCCAGGACGAGCGAGGCGGGCGCCGGCTCGGGGGTCGGGGGCGCGTGAGGGAAGGCCTCCCCGCCTGGCCTTGCTCAGACGCCAGCGCCTCCTTCCCCAGGAAGCGGCGGCCCGCCTCGCCCCCCGGGCCGCCGCCGCCGCCGCCGCCGAGGTTCCCTGAAGGCCTGCGCCCGCCGGCGAGAGCACAGCCACCGGGGCGTCCCTGCAGCGAGAGCACAGCCACCGGGGCGTCCCTGCAGCGAGAGGTTGCCGACGGCTCCCCGCCCTTCGCTGCCACCGCCGCCTGACACCGCTCCGGGGCGCCCCCGGCCCTGCCCGCGCCCACCGCCTGGATGGAGCGCCTGGAATTGTAAGTTTTTAAGTGCCGCGGGAGAGATATGTTGACATATCGCATTGTGTTCGTTTTAGGTGTACAGCATCATGACTTGATATATGTATTACATATTGTGAAATGATAACAACAGAAAGTTCAGTTAACATCCATCACTAGGTATAGTTAGGAATCTTTTCTTCTTGGGATGAGAGCTTTTAATATCTACTCTCTCAGCACTTAAGTATACAATACAGCATTGTTAACCACATTCACCATGCTATATATTACATCCCAGGACTTAATGCGTCTGGTAACTGGAAGTCTGCAACTTTTGACCTTCACCCATTGTGCCTACCCCTTACCCCTCACCCCCGCCGTCCCTGGTATTCACCCATCTGTTCTCAATATGTGGGAATTCTCTCTTTTATGTTTTGTTTTGTTTTGTTTTAGATGCCCAATGTAAGTTAAGTGATACGATACAGTATTTGACTTATTTCACTTAGGGTACATCCATGTTGTTACAAAGGGCAGAATTTCCTTTTTTTTTCTTTGTAACTGAGTAATTTCCCATTGTGTGTGTATATATATATATACACACACAACATTTTCTTTATCCATTCATCCATGAGTGGACACTTAGCTTAGACTGTTTCTGTGTCCTGGCTTTTGTAAACAATGCTGCAGTGAACAGAGCAGATATTTTAAGATTGTCATTTCAAGACCTTTGGATAAATACTCAGAAGTGGAATTGCTGGATCATGCAATTTTTAACTTTTTATTGAAGAGCCACACTGTTTTAGATAGTAGCAGAACCAGTTTACGTTCTAACATGTACACCGAAAGGGAACCCTTTTCTCCACATCCTTGCCAGCACTTGGGATTACCTGCCTTTTTGATAACAGACATTCTAACTGGTATGAGGTGATACCTCGTGAGGTGATATCTCATTGTGGTTTTTTTTTGTTGTTGTTGTTTTTTGTTATCATTAATCTACAGTTACTTGTGCAACGTTACGGTTACTAGACTCCCCACAGCATCAAGTCCCCCCACATACCTACCGCATTACAGCCACTGTCCATCTGCGTAGTAAGATGACACAGAATCCCCACTTGTCTTCTCTGTGTTATACTGCCTTCCCCTATGCCCCTCCCCCCCAAACATTATGTGTGCCAATCTTAATACCCCCTTTTCCCCCTTATACCTCCACTCCCACCCATCTTCCCCACTTCCTTTCCCTTTGGTAACTGTTAGTCCATTCTTGGGTTCTGTGAGTCTGGTGCTGTTTTGTTCCTTTAGTTTTTTGTTTGTTCTTATACTCCACAGAGGAGTGAAATCAGTTGATACTTGCCTTGTTCTGCCTGGCTTATTTCACTGAGCGTAATACCCTCTAGCTCCATCCATGTTGTTGCAAATGGTAGGATTTGTTTTCTTCTTATGGCTGAATAATATTCCGTTGTGTATATATACCACCTCTTTATCCATTCACCTACTGATGGACACTTAGGTTGCTTCCATTTCTTGGCTACTGTAAATAGTGCTGCAATAAACATAGGTGTGCATATGTCTTTTTCAAACTGTGCTGCTGCATTCTTGGGGTAAATTCCTAGCAGTGGAATTCCCGGGTCATATGGTGTTTCTATTTTGAGATTTTTTGAGGAACCTCCATACTGCTTCCCATAGGGGTTGAACTAATATACATTCCCACCTGCAGTGTAGGAGGGGTCCCCCTTTCTCCACATCCCTGCCAACATTTGTTGTTGTTTGTCTTTTGGATGGCGGCCATCCTAACTTGAGTGAGGTGATATCTCATTATATTTTTAATTTGCATTTCTCTGATGATTAGCGATGTGGAACATCTTTTCATGTGCCTGTTGGCCATCTGAATTTCTTCTTTGGAGAAGTGTCTGTTCAGATCCTCTGCCCATTTTTTAATTGTCTTATTTGCTTTTTGTGTGTTGAGGTGCGTGAGCTCTTTATATAATTTGGGTGTCAACATCTTATCGGATGTGTCATTTATGAATATATTCTCCCATACTGTAGGATGTCTTTTTGTTCTTCTGGTGGTGTCCTTTGCTGTCCCGAAGCTGTGTAGTTTGATATAGTCCCACTTGTTCATTTTTGCTTTTGTTTCCCTTGCCTGGGGAGATATGTTCATGAAGAAGTCGCTCATATTTATGTCCAAGAGATTTTTGCCTGTGTTTTCTTCTAAGAGCTTTATGGTTTCATGACTTACGTTCAGGTCTTTGATCCATTCTGAGTTTGCTTTTGTCCATCAGCGTAGTGAGATGCTATAGAATCACTACTTGTCTTCTCTGAGTTGTACAGCCCTCCCCATGCCCCCCCAACATTACATCTGCTAATCGTAATGGCCCCTTTTCCCTCTTATCCCTCCCTTCCCACCCTTCTTCCCCAGCCCCTTTCCCTTTGGTAACTATTAGTCCGTTCTTGGGTTCTGTGAGTCTGCTGCTGGTTTTTTCCTTCAATTTTTTTCTTTGTTCTTATACTCCAGATATGACTGAAATCATTTGATACTTGTCTATTTTGGCGTGGCTTATTTCACTCAGCATAATACCCTCAAGCTCCATCCATGTTGTTGCAAATGGTAGGATTTGTTTTCTTCTTAAGGCTTGAATAATATTCCATTGTGTATTTGTACCACATCTTCTTTATCCATTCATCTACTGATTGACACTTAGGTTGCTTCCATTTCTTGGCTATTGTAAATAGTGCTGTGATAAACATAGGGGTGCATCTGTCTTTTTCAAACTGGGCTGCTGCAGTCCTAGGGTAAATTCGTAGGAAGTGGAATTCCTGTGTCAAATGGTATTTCTATTTGAGTTTTTCGAGGAACCTCCATACCACTCTCTACGATGGTTGAACTAATTTACATTCCCACCAGCACTGTACGAGGGTTCCCTTTTCTCCACATCCTCGCCAACATTTGTTGTTGTTTGTGTTTTGGATGTTGGACATTCTCACTGGTGTGAGGTGATATCTCATTGTGGTTTTAATCTGTATTTCTCTGATGATTAGCGATGTGGAGCATCTTTTCATGTGCCTGTTGGCCATCTGAACTTCTTCTTTAAGGAAGTGTCTATTCATGTCCTCTGCCCATTTCTTAATTGGATTATTTGCTTCTTGTTTGTTAAGGTGTGTGAGTTCTTTATATATTTTGTATGTCTACCCCTTATCAGAAACGTCATTTATGAATCTATTCTCCCATACTGTATGATGTCTTTTTGTTCTACTGATGGTGTCTTTTGCTGTCCAGAAGCTTTGCAGCTTGATATAGTCCCACTTGTTCATTTTTGCTTTTGTTTCCCTTGCCCGCTGAGATATGTTCATGAAGAAGTCGCTTATGTTTATGTCCATGCGATTTTTGCCTATGTTTTTTTCTAAGAGTTTTATGGTTTCATGACTTACATTCAGGTCTTTGATCCACCTTGAGTTTACCTTTGTGTATGGGGCTAGACAGTAGTCCAGTTTCATTCTCTTACGTGTAGCTGTCCAGTTTTTCCAACACCAGCTGCTGAAGAGGCTGTCATCTCCCCATTGTATATCCAAGGCACTTTTATCAAATATTAATTGACTGTATATGTTTGGGTTAATGTTTGGATTTTCTATTCTGTTCCACTGGTCTGTGGGTCTGTTTTTGTGCCAATACCAAATTGTCTTGATTACTGTGGCTTTGTAGTAGAGCTTGAAGTCAGGGAGTGTAATTCCCCCTGTTTTATTCCCCCTTCTCAGGATTGATTTGGCTATTCGGGGTCTTTTGTGGTTCCATATGAATTTTAGAATTGTTTGTTCCAGTTCATTGAAGAAAGCTGTTGGTAGTTTGATAGGGATTGCATTGAATCTGTAGATTGCTTTAGGTAGTATAGCCATTTTGACAATATTTATTCTTCCTAGCCAAGAGCATGGGATGCATTTCCATTTGTTAGTGTCCTCTTTAATTTCTCTTAGGAGTGTCTTGTAGTTTTCAGAGTACAGGTCTTTCACTTCCTTCGTTAGGTTTATTCCTAGGTATTTTATTCTTTTTGATGCAATTGTGAATGGAATTGTTTTTCTGATTTCTCTTTCTGTTAGTTCATCATTAGTGTATAGGAAAGCAACAGATTTCTGTGTGTTAATTTTGTATCCTGCAACTTTGCTGAATTCAGATATTAGTTCTAGTAGTTTTGGAATGGAATCTTTAGGGTTTTTTATGTACAGTATCATGTCATCTGCAAATAGTGACAATTTGACTTCTTCTTTACCAATCTGGATGCCTTGTATGTCTTTGTTTTGTCTGATTGCTGTGGCTAGGACCTCCAGTACTATGTTGAATAACAGTGGAGAGAGTGGGCATCCCTGTCTTGTTCCCGATCTTAGATGAAAAGCTTTCAGCGTCTCGCCGTTAAGTACGATGTTAGCTGTGGGTTTGTCATATATGGCCTTTATGATGTTGAGGTACTTGCCGCCTATACCCATTTTGTTGAGAGTTTTAATCAGGAATGGATGCTGAATTTTGTCAAATGCTTTTTCAGCATCTATGGAGATGATCATGTGGTTTTTGTTCTTCTTTTTGTTGATGTGGTGGATGATGTTGATGGATTTTCGAATGTTGTACCATCCTTGCATCCCTGGGATGAATCCCACGTAGTCATGGTGTATGATCCTCTTGATGTATTTTTGAATTCGGTTTGCTAATATTTTGTTGAGTATTTTTGCATCTACATTCATCAGGGATATTGGTTTGTAATTTTCTTTTTTGGTGAGGTTTTTGCCCGGTTTTGGTATTAGAGTGATGGTGGCTTCATAGAATGAGTTTGGAAGTATTCCCTCCTCTTCTATTTTTTTGGAAAACTTTAAGGAGAATGGGTGTTATTTCTTCTCTATGTGTCTGGTAGAATTCAGAGGTGAATACATCAGGTCTGGGTGTTTTATTGTTGGGTAGTTTTTTGATTACCGCTTCAATTTCGTTGCTGGTGATTGGTCAGTTTAGTTTTTATGTTTCTTGCTTGGTCAGTCTTGAAAGGTTGTATTTTTCTAAGAAGTTGTCCGTTTCTTCTAGGTTTTCCAGCTTGTTAGCATGTAGATTCTTATAATATTCTCTCATAATTATTTGTATTTCTGTGGTTTCCATCGTTATTTTTTCTTTCTCATTTGTGATTCTGTTTATGTGTGTAGATTCTCTTTTTCTCTTAATGAATCTTGCTAGGGGTTTATCTATTTTGTTTATTTTTTCAAAGAACCAGCTCTTGGTTTCATTGATTTTTTTTGTATTTTATTCTTCTCAATTTCATTTATTTCTACTCTGATGTTTATTATGTCCCTCCTTCTGGTGACTTTGGGCCTCATTTGTTCTTCTTTTTCCAGTTTCAGTAATTGTGTCTTTAGACTATTCATTTGGGCATGTTCTTCCTTCTTTAAATAGGCCTGGATTGCAATATACTTTCCTCTTAGAAGTGCCTTTGTTGCGTCCCACAGAAGTTGTGGCTTTGTGTTTGTTTTTGTCATTAGTCTCCATATATTCTTTGATTTCTGTTTTGATTTGGTCATTAACCCATTGATTAATTAGGAGAATGTTGTTAAGTCTCCATGTATTTGTGAGCCTTTTTGGTTTCTTTCTAAAATTTATTTCTAGTTTTATACCTTTGTGATCTGAGAAGTTTGGTTTGTAGGATTTCAATATTTTTGAATTTCCTGAGCTTCTTTTTGTGGCCTAGATGTGGTCTATTTTGGAAAATGTTCCATGTGCATGTGAGAAGAATGTGTATCCTGTTGCTTTTGGTTGTAGAGTTCTTTAGATATCTGTTAGGTCCATCTGTTCTAGTGTGTTGTTCAGTGCCTCTGTGTCTTTACTTACTGTCTGTCTGCTTGATCTTTCCTTTGGAGTGAGTGGTGTGTTGGTCTCCTAAAATGAATGCATTGCTGTCTATTTCCTCCTTTAATTCTGTTAGTATTTTTTTCACATATTCTTGTGCTCCTGTGTTGGGTGCATATATATTTATAATGGTTATATCTTCTTTTTGGACTGACCCCTTTATCATTATGTAATGTCCTTCTTTATCTCTTGCTACTTTCTTCCTTTTGAAGTCTATTTTGTCTGATACAAGTACTGCAACACCTGCTTTTTTCTCTTTGATGTTTGCACGAAATATCTTTTTGCATCCCTTCACTTTTAGTCTGTGTATATCTTTGGGTTTGATGTGAGTCTCTTGTAAGCAGCATACAGATGGGTCTTGCTTTTTTATCCATTCTGTTACTCTGTGTCTTTTGTTTGGTGCCTTCAGTCCATTTACATTTAGGGTGATTATCAATAGATATGTACTTATTGCCATTGCTGGCTTTAGATTTGTGGTTACCAAAGGTTCTAGGGTTGCTACTTTACTATCTAAAAATGTAACTTAACTTTCTCGTTAAGTTATTGTAAACACCGTCTGAGGTTTCTTTATTTCTCTCCTTTCTTATTCTTCCTCCTCCATTCTTTAAATACTAGGTGTTTTATTCTTTGTCTTTAGTTAGTATTTGGATGGTCTGCTTTCTTTGCTATGATTTTATTTTTTCTGGTGACATGTTTTTAGCCTTGGAGTGCTTCCCTCTAGAGCATTCCGTTTAAAATATCCTGTAGAGGTGGTTTATGGGAGGCGAAGTCTCTCAACTTTCGCTTGTCTGGAAATTGTTTATCCATGTGTCATATTTAAATGATAATCGTGTTGGATACAATATTCTTGGTTCGAGGCCCTTCTGTTTCATAACGTTAAATATATCATGCCATTCTCTTCTGGCCTGTAAGGTTTCTGTTGAGAAGTCTGATGATAGTCTGATGGGTTTTCCTTTGTAGGTGATCTTTTTTCTCTCTCTATCTGCCTTTAATACTCTGTCTTTATCTTTGATCTTTGCCATTTTAATTATTATGTGTCTTGGTGTTGTCTTCCTTGGGTCCCTTGTGTTGGGAGACCTGTGGGCTTCCATGGACTGCGAGACTGTTTCCTTCCTCAGCGTGGGAAAGTTTTCAGCAATTATTTCTTCAAAGACACTTTCTATCCCTTTTTCTCTCTCTTCTTCCTCTGGTACTCCTATAATGTGACTATTGTTCCGTTTGGATTGGTCACACAGTTCTCTTAAATTTCTTTCATTCCTAGAGATCCTTTTATCTCTCTCTGCATCATCTTCTCTGTATTCCTGTTCTCTGATTTCTATTCCATTAACAGTCTCTTGCATCTCATCCAATCTGCTGTTAAGCTCATCGATCGCGTGTCTGATTTCTGCATTGTCTTTCCACACTTCCCTCACTTCCTCCCTCAGCTCTTGCACATTTCTCTGTAGTTCCATCAGCATGGTTATGACTTTTATTCTGAATTTTTTTTCAGGAAGACTGTGCATTTCCTTCCCTTCAGGTTCCCTGTCAGGTGTTGTCTGGGTCTGGGTGATCTTTTTCTGTACCATATTCGTCTGTCTTTTCATGGTGATAGAAGTGGTCGCTGGTAGTTGCCACGCATGTCAGCTTGGCTCTTTAAGACTTTAAAGAGAGAAAAACAAGAGAGAGAGAAAGAAAGAGAAAAAAAAGAAAAAAGAAAAGAAAAGGAAAAAGAAAGAGAAGAAAAAACAAAAAACAACAACAAAATAACAAAACAAAACAGACAACAAAAAAACCGCCCACCGGGAGTAGATTCTGTGGGGATGCTGCTGGTGGCGCTGTTGCTCCACTATTCCGCAGCCGTGTCCGCGCCGCTTCGCAGGGCCCTTTATAGCTCTGCCTCGCGTGGTGCCAAGTCCTCTCAGGTGTAGCTGCAGGCTATGTGCTGTCCTGTATCTTCTGGTCTCTTTTTTAGGAATAGTTCTACTTGTATTTTCATAAATACATATGGTTTGAGAGGTCATTTCTGCTACCCTGCTCACACCGCCATCTTCCCAGATAAAAGTGTAAATTAATTTTATATCCCACAACATTGCTGAATCCAGTTATTGGTTCCCCTCTTTTGTTGGAGTCTTCAGGGTTCTCTAAGTATAATATCATGTCATCTTCAAAGACTGAGTTTGGCTTCTTCCTTTCCAATTTGCATGCCTTTTTTCTCTGTGTGTTGTCTGAGTGCCATAGCCAGGCCCTGGAGGGTGTTAAATGGGAGTGGTGAGAGTGGACATCTTTGTCTTGTTCAGTATCTTAGAGGAAAACTGGACAGCTACATGGAAGAGTATGCAACTGGATTGTTGCCTAACTCCATACACAAAAATAACGTTAAAATGGAACAAAGCTTATTGTAAGGTGTGAGACCATAAAACGTTTGGAAGAAAGCATAGGGAAAAATATCTTGCACCTAAGTATGAGCAATTTGTTTTCATGGACACATCCCCTTGGGCAAAGGAAATAAAACCAAAAATGAACAAGTGCGACTACATCAAGCTAAAAGGCTTTCTGTACAGCAAAGAACACCATCAGCAGCAGAAACAGGCACCCTATAGTATGGGAGGATATATTTGTAAATGACTCATCTGATAAGGGTTTAATATCAAAAATGTATAAAGAACTCATGTGCCTCAACACCAACAAAACAAATAACCTGATTAAGAAATGTGCAGAGGACCTGAAGAGACAGTTCTCCAGATAAATGCAAATGGCCGACAGGCACATGGAAAGATACTTCACATCACTAATCAAGGAAGTGCCAACTGAAACTACAATGACATATCACATGGCATTTGTTTGAATGGCCACTGTCAGGCCCACTTGTGCACTAACCCAGGGACCCTCCCAGTTCCTGGAGTCCCTGAACCCCCATCTTCCGTGGGTGAGCTGAGGGCTGGACAGAGGGGGCTTCTATCCGTAGAGCACACACTTCTGGCAATCCGACCCACCTGCCGAACACTCACGTCCCTGTTGGTGCAGTCCTAGAGCAGGAGTTGGGTGCGGGGCACCTGTGTTTCCTGTAGGGTCGCAGGAGCTGCTCAGATTTGTCAGAGGGGACCTTGCTCCCTCCCCCACCCCCCACGCCAAAAGCCTTGCAGCGCTCCCCATAGGATCACACGTGCCCAGCCTTTCAGGTCAGAGTTCCAGAGCTGTGGCCACAACCCCAGTTCTTTTCAGTCCCGGAGTGGCCCCTCCCTCAGCCTCTCCATGGTGCTGACCCTGCCATACTCTGCTTCCCCGACCTAAGCATCAAGGATACAGCTTTGGCCCAGAAGCCAGGGATGCTCCGGATAAGGGCGCTCCTTACTTCTAACTGGGTCTGTGCTTCTGACAGATGTTGAGCCTGAGCGGAGCGCAGGCCCTGCTAGTTTGCTTCTTCACCATCACCATCTCTTCCTCAAGGCCCTGCAGCGTGTGCACTGAGGCCAGAGTGAATATGGGCACCTGAAAAGGCCCATCTTGCCCTGCACCTCCACCTGCAGGTCCCGCCAAGCTCTGCCCCCACTGCATCCTCTTCCTCCTGCTCCTCTGGCTGGCCCTGCTGCTGCAAAGGGATGGGAGGAAAGCCTTTGGACATCAACAAGTCTGGCTGGTGCACCTGGCGGTTGATGACCCGAGGCCCAGCATGCCTTCATGCAAACTCGCTGCCTTTACACACTTCACGCTGCTGCCCTCAAGCCGGGCTTTTCAGAGATCTGAAGGGACTGTCAGAGAGAGCTGGATGCCTCAAATCACGAGGTGGGGGGAAAGGCCCATCATCCTGGTGGGCTTCATGGAAAAGACACAGCTGTGGTGAGCCAAACCAGGTGACTGAACTTGGGGAAACTCCTCCTGCTGTGACAATGCTTTCAGCAGCTGTCTGTCTGCAGGTTGACGTAGACACAATTGCTTGGAGATCTATTTGGACACCTTTCACTAGGAGGAATACATGCGTGCATTGTGTGCCCCACGTGGAGTCATAGAAACAACACATTTCCACATACATGAGCACAGGGATCTGTGAACCATACCCTAGAGTGTGACACCATGAGGGAAGCCCCGTGCGTGGCTGAAGTGGCCAGTCCCAAACCCAGCCTTTGCCACAAAACAACCATCACTTCAGCTGCCCAGGGAGAATCTGAAAGCGACTTATTCAACTCAGGCCCATACGGGAACAGAAGTCAGGTGAAAGGTCCCCTGGTTCAGAGCACAAAAGCAGCCTGGTCTCCTATGACAGGCCGATGGCCTAATGGATTCCCTGATCTCCCACAGGCCTGCAGTGCCCAGCCCAAAGAGCATCTGCAGACCTTTACCCACATCCTTCCTGAATACTGAAGTCCCCTGGGGGCAACACGGACCTGTTCATGCAATGAGAGGGTGCATCCTCCCTGTCAGCACCTGGGGGCGGCCGCTGGGGCTGCATTTCCACTTGTCCAAGTCCCCGGCTCCCTGAGGGATTGAAGGTGCCACTCTCCTGTCCATAACAGCCCCACACTAAAGAGGAGAGACACGGGCCCGTGTGCCAGCCACAGCACATGTGTGTGGCTCTCAGAGCACAAGCATCAAAGGAGGGGAAAGAAGGGGGTGATGTGGTTGGAGAGAAGGATGCAAGGAGGATGAGCAGCTCCCACAAGCCCCATCTCCCCAATGGGCCTGCACGAGCTCCAGGCCCAGGCAGGAGCTTGGAGAAACCGGACAGCCAAGTCCTGGTTTGAGGCCTCTGAGGGCCTAACTCATGAGGGTGCTCAGGCAGTAAATGAAGGCTGATCTAAGACCCAAGGTGCCAGCTGAGGCTCCCAGGAGAGTCCACCCAGATCAGTCTTTACAGGACAAGGAAACTGCTTGTTGCTCTGCCTGTTCTATTCAGGTGGACTTTGTGTGATGCCATGTTCAGGAAACAGGTGGGACACCGGCAGGTATTTCTGGCATCTCTGCCCGGTGCCTGGCTCATGAGATGAGATGTCAGCTTACGCATGTCCCAGGCTGATGCGTGTAGGTTTACTGAAGCGGCAAGGGTAGACATGGACGCTGGTCAACAAACAGATGCACAGCTTTGCTGAGCAGCAAGGGTGCCCAGACTGCAGGCACTCTATGCGCCCCGGGTCCTTGCTGCTGGTCTCCAGCATGGAAGAGCTGAGGAACCCCAGGTGCTGTGCCCAGCGTCCCTGTTGGAAACCATATACACAGTAACTGACAGTTGGGGCTGTGTGAATAGCGGGCATGGGCAGAGGACAGGACACTCTCACAGGAGCTATCATGAGGCACATGGGCTCCTTTAGGTGGTGATTCCGTCCTGGGGTCTGGATTCATTGATTTTTTTTTTGTTATTTTCTTAATCTCTGTATCTTTTATTTTATGTTCTGATCTTTATTATGTCCCTCCTTCTACTAGTTTTGGGCTTAGTTTGTTCTTCTGTGAGATTGCTTATTTGAGATTTTTCTCATTTCTTGAGGCAGCCCTGTATTAGCTCTTATAACATTTGCCAGAATCCCATGTATTTTGAACTGTTGTGTTACCATTTCATTTGTTTCCTTGTGTACTTTGATTACCTCTTTGATCTGGGCATTGATCCATTGAATGTACAGGAGCTTGATGTTTATCCTCCCCATGTTTGAGTTTTATTCCCAGTTTATTTTTCATGCGCTGGACTTTTTGTCCCATAGCATTGTGGTCTGAAATGATGATTGAAAAAATGTCAATCTTAGATTTCTTAAGATTTGTTTTTCATCTCTATATATTATCTCTTCTGGGGAACATTCCATGTGCACTTGAGAAGAATGTGTGTTCGGCTACTTTTAGGTGCAACGTTCTGTATATAACTGTCAAGTCCATCAGGTCTGATGTGTTGTTCAGTGCCACTGTTCCCTTACTGATTTTCTGTCTGGATGATCTATGCAGTGGTGTTAGAGGGTGTTAAAAGTCCCCTACTTCATTGTGCTGCTGTCAGTTTCTCCCTGTAGGCTGTAAGTATTTGCTTTATATATTTAGATGCTCCTATGTTGGGCACATAGATATTTATAAGTGTTATATCCTCTAGTTGCACTGATCCCTTCCACCGTTATGTAATGACCTACTTTGGCCTTTTATTTACTTTCTTTTTGGTGAAGTCTGTTCTGTCTGATATAGGTACTACTCCTGCCTTTTTCTCTCTTCCATTTGAGTGGGATATATTTTTCTATCCCTTCACTTTTAGTCTGTATTTTCTGGATCTGAAATGAGTCTTTTGTAAGCAGCATATAGATAGGTCTTGATTTTTTTATCCATTCTACCACCCTGTGTCTTTTGTTTGGTGCATTTAGTCCATTACATTTAAAGTAATTACTGATAGCGATGTCGTTATTGCCATTTGGTAGTTGTTTCCTGGTTTTTGTAGTTCTTCTCTTGTGATTTGGTGATTTCTTTTAGTGTTATGCTTGGACTCCTTTCTTTTTATTCTTCGTGTGTCTACATGTAGCCTCTTTTCCTTCTTCCTCCTCGTTTTATGTATGATGTCATAATCTACATCTTTTGTGTATCCATGACTGATTTTGTTTATGGGTGATTTTACTACTATTCCCTTCTGAACTTTATACTTGCTTTGTAAGTGATTGCTGTACTAACTTTACTGTAAGTCTGCTTTTACCAATGAAAACTATTTAAACCTAAAAACATTTCCATATGAAGAAGTCCTTAAACATATCCTGTGAGACTGGTTTGGTGGTGGTGAATTCCTGTGACCTCTGTTCATCAGGAAAGCTTGCAGTATCTCCTTCGATCCTGATAACCTTGCTGAGTAGAGAATTCTTGGTTGTAGAATCTTTCCCTTTCAGAACTTTGAATATTTCATGCCACTCCTTTGTGGTCTGTAATGTTTTGCTAGAAAAGCTGATGGCCTTCTCTAACTGTCTGCCCTCTCTTACTTGTTTGAAGATTCTCTCTGTCTTTGATCTTTGCCATTTCAGTTACTTTGTGTCTTGGTGTGCAACTCCTTGTGTTCTCCTTGTTAGGAGCTCTCTGGGCTTCAAGGACCTGAATGTCTGTTTCCTTCCCCAGGTAGGGAAATAATTTGTCAGTTATTTGTCCAAATAAACTTACTACCCCTTTGCCTCTCTGTACTTCTGGGATCCCTATTATGTGACTATTGTTTCATTTGGAGATGTTGCACTGCTCTGTTACCATGTTCTCATTTTTAGAAATTATTTATTGTCTCTGTGCCTCAGCTCGGTTGCTTCCCCAGTACCTTGTCTTGTTGCTCAGTGTTATATTCCTCTGCCTCCTCTAGCCTACTGTTTGTTCCCTATATTGTATTTTTATTGTGATTATTGTCTTCTTCTGTTCTGAGTGGCTCCTTCTGATATTTTCTATCTCTTTGTTGAAGTTCTTGCTGAGATCCTCAGTTCTTTCCCCCAAGTCAGTGAACACATTATTGACCATTGCTCTGGGTTCGTTATCAGGAAGGTTACTTATCTCTGTTTCATTTAGCACTTTTTTTCTGTTATCTGTCTTGTTCTTCTGTTGGGAACATATTCCTCTGTGTTCTCATTTTATCTGGGTCTCTGTGTTTCTTGCTTTGTATTAGATAGATCCACTACGCCTCTGGGTCTTCACAGTAAAGGCTTTATGTAGTGTGTGTCATGCAGCCCCCAGAAGTGCAAAACTCCCTGCACACCAGAGCCGCGTTCCCAGTTGTAGTTGAGTCACAACTACTGTTGGTGGGCTGTGGGCAGGGTCCACCTTTTCCCTGCCTGGCAGCAGTGGTGGTTCTCCCCTGCTGCACCTTTGTGAGACAGCTTGCATTTCTTTTGCGATGCACTGTTTATGGGGTTGCCCTTTGCCTGGCTTCCTGCAAAGTCTGACTGCTGCTGGGCTGAGTATGTTGGGTGGGCATGTTTTCAGTGGAATGCCTGGGCTGAGCCAGCAGGGAGAGTTCCAGAACTGGCTGCTGCAAGCATCTGGGTGGTTGGGCTGAAGGAGGGCTGGAAAAGCCTGCCCTTCCTCCCTCAGACCTCCTGTGCTCCAGCACACTTTCCAACGCGAGCTGATTTCTCAAACTGCCGCCTCTGTGGGACCCATGCAGCATGCCTCATCGGTGGCAGGTGACAGGAGTCTTAGCATCCCAGAGTGCTTCACCTCTCTCTGGTCTCCAGCCCTGTTAATTTTCAAAGCCCAGTGCAGTGGGGTCTGGTCTTCCAGAATAGATCCCCAGAGCCTACTTTGCTGGTATCTTGAGCTTTTATCCCCTCCTCACTCCATTCTTTTTCATCCCTTTTGTGGGATGCAGTTTCTCAGACCAAGGCTGCTCTGAGACACATTGAAAACAAATTAGAAGTAGCCCCTACCAGTACAGCTGTATTTGATTCTGTCATGGATACCAAGAAATCTTCTGCAAGTGCTATCTGAAAAATAAGTAGAAAAGATGGTAGATATCTGGATGACTCTTTGGTTAATGCTTCAACCTCCAAATCTTCTAAATCATGAAAAGAGAAATCTCGTAGTCCTCTCAGAGCTACCACCCTGGAGAGTAATGTAAAGAAAAATAATCGTGTGGAATTTCGTGAACCTTTGGTTTCTTACAGGGAAATCCATGGCACACCTTCCAATTTAAATTCCAGCCATCTAGAGTCAAAGAATAGATACTGTGTGGATGTTAATGAAGAAAAACCCGAGAGTGGGAATCGGATGACATGTAATCGGGAAGAACGGAATATACACTGCTGTGATTTTGAGAGCTCCCAATCATCTGTCATCAGTGACACAGTTGTTAGGTTTTTAAATGATCAACCAGCAATTGATGCATTGCAAAATTCTGAATGTTTGATTAAAATGGCAACTCCTATGAGAACTCAGGAAGAAAAGCCTAATCGAGCAAAAGGAAATGAAAACAGTATGAAGGCTTCTGTGAGTAACATGGGCCATGATGTTGATCCAAAAGTGGTACGGCTAACTGACTCTTCTCCATCCTCTACTAGTACTTCTAATTCCCAAAGGTTAGATATCTTAAAGCAGCGACAACATGATGTCAAACTGGAAAAACTTAAGGAGCGGATTAGGAAACAGTGGGAACACTCAGAAGAAACAAATAGCCGGGGCCAGAATCTGGGTCATATTGACCACCCAATGATGGTTGTTAATGTTGATAACTCAGTGACAGCAAAAGTCAGGAAAGTGGCAATTGCACCACCTGCTCCAACATATAAAGGTTTCAATCCTTCAGAGACCAAGATTCGAACACCTGATGGGAAAGTGTGGCAGGAGGCTGAGTTTCAAAACATGAGTAGAGAACTGTATCAAGACTTAGCACTTCACTTTGCAGATGATACCACTATGAAAGAGAAATCTGAAAAAAGTAAAGAGAAGAAAGTGGTCAAGCCGGTACGAAAAGTCCAAAAGTTAACGCAGTTATCAAGTCTGGAATGCAAAGCAGGTAGTAGTCGTCTGATAAGTACATCTTCCTGGCGAGATGGACAAAAATTAGTAAAGAAGATTCTTGGGCCTGCACCCAAAATAGAGCAAAAAGAGTGAAGAACAGCATCAAGTGACAGAAGTGGAAGAGAACGAGCTACTAAATCTGGGGGTCATACTGGAAGAGCAGAATCTGATCCCAGGTTGGATATTTCACATAGACATCTTCCACGAAACTCAGAATGTTCGAGAAGTAGAGCTCGATCTGAAAATAATATAAAGAAATTAGCTCCATCTCATCCAGATAATAATAAACAAGAGGAAAATACTGCCTTAAATAAGGACTTTTTACCTCTTGAAATTGGTGGAATTCTTGATGACCTGCAGCTGGATTCTACAGCTCAGGTTGCAAGGCAAGAGGCAGAAGAGTTACAGAATCAGAAGTCATCAGCACCAGTACAAGCTCCTAGGAGTCATAGCCCAATAAAAAGAAAACCTGACAAAGTAACAGCTAATGAAGACCCCCCTGTAATTTCCAAAAAGCGCCAGTGTGACACAGATGAGGTTCGACAGTACATTGTTAGGCAGCAGGAGGAAAGAAAGAGGAAGCAAAACGAAGAGAAAAAGGCTAAAAAGGAGGCCACTGAGCAGAAAAACAAACGACTACAGGAGCTCTACCGAAAGCAAAAAGAAGCCTTTACTAAAGTAAAAAATGTGCCCCCTCTGGAGCCATCAGCAACTAGTCGATTGCAGGAAACTTACTCCAAATTGCTACTAGAAAAGACCCTGCTTGAAGACCCGACTCATCAACATGTTACACAGGAAGCACAGACCAGACCAGGGTATCAGCCATCTGGAGAATCTGACAAAGAAAACAAAGTACAGGAACGTCCCCTAAGTGCATCTTCCAGTAGTGACATGTCTCTGTCAGAGCCTCCACAGCCTCTTGCAAGAAAGGACTTAATGGAACCTACGTGGATACAGCCTGACAGGTTGAGCCCGTGAGCCCACCATTCGCAACCACAGCCTCTTGTTGGAACAGCTGGAAATTTACTCTCCCATCTCTTGAGTCTAGAGCATGTAGGAATTCTGCATAAAGATTTTGAATCTATTTTACCAACCAGGAAGAATCATAATATGGCTTCAGGTCCATTAACTTTTACACCTCAACCATATCTGACCTCACCAGCTGCTCATCCGGATGCCTTGTTAAAACCTAGTGTCAGTCAATATAAGAGTAAACTGGATCGTATTGAAGCCTTGAAAGCAACAGCTGCTTCTTTGTCTAGCAGGATTGAAAGCAAAGCCAAGAAATTGGCTGGGGCTAACATTAACTATGGGTCAATATGGAACACTGAGTATGATGTGCAGCAAACACCCCAAGAAGATGGACCTTGGACCAAGGCTCTAAGTCCACCTGTGAAAGAGGATACTGAAGATGTTTTCTCTGTCCGGATTCAAAAGATGATGGGAACCTGTGTATCTCATGCAAATTTTGATGATGATCTTCCTGGTGTAGGCAATCTTAGTGAATTTAAAAAGCTCCCTGAGATGATAAAACCTCATAGTGCCATATCAAGATTCAGAGTGAGATCCCCTGGCCCTAAACCAGAAGGGCTGCTGGCACAGTTGTGTAAGAAGCAGACGGACTCTTCTAGCTCTGATATGCAAATTTGTTCACAAGACAAAGCCAAGATATCTCTTGGTTCCAGCATAAATTCAGTCAGTGAAGGGCCTCTTCTTAGTGAGGGGAGTCTCTCTGAAGAAGAGGGAGACCAAGATGGACAGCCCTCTTTGAAGGTAGCAGAAATCTTAACAGAAAAGGTATTTTGTGCTGGAGAAAGAAATGCTTATGAACCCATCAGAGAGTTTCAGAAGGAAGCTGAAAAGTTCTTGCCACTTTCTGGGCACATAGTGGTACACAAAGCAAAGGGCCATGGGAAGAATTAGCAAAGGGAAGTCCACATAGTGTCATTAATATTTTTACAAAATCATATCAATTATTTGGGAAAGGGTTTGAAGATAGGTTGGAAAGAGGAGTGTCAGCATCATGGCCTTTGAATGCCATCACAACCCCTCTAAGCAGTGTTTCATATGAAGATAATTTTGTCTCCTCTCCAGGGAGTGGGACTTTGACAGAGAAAAAATCAGCTCTTGAACCTATTGTCGGTGGTAGCAATTTAAGCATTCAGGAGGACTATTCTAGCAGAAAGTCTGTGTATGATCTTTCCTCTGTGGATGTTACCTCCCAGCATTCATCAGGGGCCCAGTCTGCTGCATTGTCTCGTTCATCTACTTCTTCAAAAGGAAAAAAAGGGAAAAAAGAAAAGACAGAATGGCTGGATTCACTCACTGGAACTGTTCAGCACTCACTTCTTGATGAGGAAAAAGTACACTCTGGCTCAGAATGTGGCTCTCATCAAGGAAAGAAATCTGGGATCAGTAGCAGACTTTCTGGTAAAGATGAGCACAGTCTTGACACCGATAGCACTTTGGAGGATCTTTCTGGGCATTCTCCAAGTGTCTCATCAGACAAAGGAAGATCTCAGAAAACTCCCAACTTCTCCCCTGTCTCCCAAGTTCCCAGAAATTGTTGCAGTTTGACTTTCCAGGAACTTCATTAGAAAGATCTAAATCCTTGGTAATAATGCCTCCAACTATAACAGGATTTAAGACAGCTGCAGCTTTTGCTGATATGAATCTGGCTGCCTGCAGAACAACCACAGATATGGCTTCAACACCAGGTTCTAAGCATGTTTCTCCTGCTGGCCTTCAGCATCATATGGCAGCAGAGCTCAGTTACTTGAGTGCCATTGAGGAGTCAGTGCGCCAACTATCAGATGTAGAAAGAGTTAGAGGCATTTCACTTGCTCAGCAGGAGACTGTGTCTTTGGCTCAGATTATAAAGGCACAGCAGCAACGGCATGAACGAGACTTAGCCCTTTTGAAATTGAAGGCTGAGCAAGAGGCTCTAGAGTGTCAGAGACAATTAGAAGAAACCCGAAACAAAGCTGCTCAGGTCCATGCAGAATCATTACAGCAGGTGGTTAAATCAATGAAAAGTAACTGAAGTCCTGCAGGACGCAACTTGTAAAATAGCTGCTCAGCAAACAGAGACTGCTCGCCTCACCACAGATGCAGCACGCCAAATCTGTGAGATGGCAGAGTTGACTCGAACTCATATCTCTGATGCTATTACTGCTTCAGGAGCACCACTGGCAGTCCCAGTGGCAGCATGCTCCAGACTTTGTGAAACACCTGAGGACCAGAGCTGAAATAAGAGCTGAAATAGATAGGAAAAGTCAATCTGTTTCACTCTCTCAGAGTAAAGAAGGGACCCCTGACTCAAAGCATCAGAAGTATTCCCCTTCATATGATAGTTACCCTGAGTCTTCAAGATACAAGAATCACGATCGAAGAAGTAGTAGTGGTAGCAGCCGTCAAGAAAGTCCTTCAGTTCCATCTTCTAAGGAAAATGAGAAGAAACTTCATGGTGAAAAGATGGAGAGTTCTATTGATGAACAGGTTCAGACTGCTGCAGATGATTCTTTACGAAGTGATAGTGTACCGTCTCTTCCTGATGAGAAAGATTCAACCTCTATTGCAACAGAATGTTCCCTGAAATTTGATGAATCCATGACAGAAGATGAAATAGAAGAAAAATCATTTCGATCTTTACTGCCTTCTGAGAGTCATCGCAGATTTAACATGGAAAAGAAAAGAGATCACCATGATGACTCTGATGAAGAAACTTCCCCAGAAAAGACTGCAGTATCTTCTTCCAAGGAGCTGAGCATGCCATTCTCAGGAAGACAAGATAGTTTTTCTAAATTTACCATGGAGATGGTTCGACAGTATATGAAAGAAGAGGAAATGAGAGCAGCTCACCAATCTTCACTCCTGCGTCTTCGTGAAAAGGCCTTGAAGGGGAAAACTAAGGTGGAATTAGTCTGGCTAGAGCATCAGAAATAACATCTATGAGACAAAGGAGAAGATGATAAAATGCCCCCACTCCGGAAGAAACAGCGTGGTTTGCTCTTAAGGTTGCAGCAAGAAAAGGCAGAAATTAAACGTCTTCAAGAAGCCAATAAGGCAGCTCGGAAGGAAAGACAACTGATTCTTAAACAGCAGGAGGAAATAGAAAGGATTCGACAGACCACCATAAAACTACAGGAGAAGTTAAAGTCTGCAGGAGAGAATCAATTGGACTCTCATAGTGATGATGATACAAAGGATAATAAGGCAACCAGTCCTGGTCCAACTGACTTGGAAACCCGCAGTCCTTCGCCCATTTCAATCTCCAGCAGTGAAACTAGCAGCATTATGCAGAAATTGAAGAAAATGAGAAGCCGCATGGATGAAAAGTTTCTAACAAAGAGAGAGCAAAAACTAATGCAACGGCGACAACACACAGAAGAATTACTAGAGTGGAAGCGACGATTGGATGCAGAGGAAGCAGAAATTCGTCAAATGGAAAAACAGGCTTTGGCTGCCTGGGACAAAGAATTAATAAAACCTAAAACTCCTAAGAAAGAACTGGAGGACCAGAAAACAGAAAAAAAAGAAATAGCAAATGAAGCAGACTCTCCAGTACCTTCCTACTCTCATCTACACAATGAAAGCTCTATCCCAGAAGAGTTGGGCAGCCCTGCTGTTGAATGTATACCATCTGAGTCTATAGTTCCAGGGTAGTCAGAGAGTCCAGATCATAGTATACTTACTGAAGAAATGTTTTTTTTTTCACAAGAACTGGAATCCTCTATCTCTCCTAGTAAATATTCACCTCCCAAAAGCTGCACATCTGTGTCAAAGCAGGAGTCTAGTGAAGGAAATCATAGAAATGGAGGACAAGGTCGTCTGCCTATCAGATCCCATCAACACAGTTGCAGTTGGTCAGATGAGTCATTATCTATGACACAGTCAGAAACTACATCTGACCAGAGTGACATTGAAGGTAGGATCAGAGCCCTGAAGGATGAGCTGCAGAAAAGAAAATCAGTTGTGGACCAGTTGAAGAAGGAACAGAAAAAGAGGCAAAAGAAAAGATTGAAAGCCCAAGAAGCCAGTCTGATCAAACAATTAGAGTCATATGATGAATTCATTAAGAAAACTGAAGCCGAGCTTAGCTGAGATTTGGAAACATCACCAACAGCCAAGCCTCAGATTAAAATGCTGTCCTCAGCTTCTGAAAAACCCAAGATCAAGCCCCTTCCACTACACAGATCTGAAACATCAAAGAACTGGAAATCACTGAGTCAGAACGTTCCCGAGGATCCCTGGAGTCCATTGCTGAACATGTTGATGTGGCATTGGCAGGTTCTGAGAGATCGGTGTCAGAAAGGTCTCTATCTGCATATGCAAAGAAAGTGATTGAATTGAACAGTCAAACAGAAGAGCATTTTCAGACTTCATCTCCAATTCTCAGCTCATCGAGAAAAACCAGAGCAGAATCTGGAGATTCCCTAGAAAACGTACCTTCATTACCTCTTCTAAAAGAACTAAATGCTCCTAATAAAATTCTAGATGTGTCTGATGTCAAGATTGAAGAAGAATTGAATCCAAAATCAGAAATACAAGAAGTAGAATATGCAAAATTAGAGGAGAGCATAATTGAAGATATCTGTTCTAAACATTCTAGGAAATCTGATGTCTTACTGAAACTAGACCTGGAACAGGGAGATTCATCTGAAATTCTTTCAAGGAAAGATTTTCCTTTAGATTCTATAAATGTTCAGAAAGACTTGGTAAGATTAGCCATTGAAAATCTTCAGAAAAAAGAGTTGAAGGAGAAACAGTCAGGTCAAGATATGTGTCATAGTCCA
>JAVSCE010008976.1:0-21971 GCA_032199065.1 Smutsia gigantea
ATGATGTGAGCCCTCATGAGAGACTTTTTACATTTCTCCACTTCAACCTGGACACATCTCCTGCCCTCTTCAACTATTCAAAGGTCAACCCTGACGTTTAACCCTGACTGACGTGCTTCTTACTTCTGCCATTTCCCGCACGCCCGCTCCTTTTAATAAACCTGTACCATCTCTCCCCCTTTGACCTTCCTGACCCGGGGCCCAGTTCCTTCCTCTCTCCCCAGTTCTTCTCCCTTTTCCCTGACCTGCTGTCTGTCCACCTTCCAGGTCTGTCTTTCTCATACTGCCTTTCATCCCCACTCCCACCAAAGAGAAACCACAGTTAAAAGCATATCAAAACTCAAAAGACCTCTTTATTACTCAGCTATTAATTCTATTACATTTATTGTTTTATTGTTTTGAAACCTATCAGAATAAACAGAGGAACTCATATCTATCTATCTACGTGTGGAAACTTATATGTATCTATCTACCTGTGGAATCTTATATCTACCTGTCTATGTGTGGAAACTTATGTCTATCTATCTATAGCTGGTAACCAAGGTGGCACCAACAATCCCATCAGCTGTTACATTACGTAGCCATAGTAGTCAGCCATTTCCATTTCCTTTTCCCTCTCAATGAAAGCCTGTACTTTCCCCAAGGTGGTGTATTTGGCAGCATTCTCACGCTCTTGCTGAGCCCACCTCTTCATAGCCTCCCGCTCTGGCCTCTGCTCTTCTGTGATGGGCTTTGACATCACTGGCCCAGAAATATCGGGTTTCCTCCATGGACGTGGTTGCAAGCAGAATTCTTGGGGTGGAAGCTGCGTTTGAGGCTTGGGTGGAGGCTGGTGCTGGGGCACAGCAGTGGGAATGGGCTCCTGCTGGAGAGAAGTGCCAGATGATGTTCTGTAGGGCACAGGTCTAGAAGCAGCAGACTGGGTGACACTAGGCTGGGTGGAGTTGGTCGAGATTGGACCCAGAGATGAGCAGGCAGCATCTGTCAGATGTGCAGGTGCTTGCCGGGACGAACTGACTGCAGTATGTCGAGGTGCGTCAGTAGATCCAGGCCGGGTAGAGGAGGCCAAAGTTGGCTGGTGTGAAGCCAGAGACTGTGGCCTCCAAGGAACTCGATGAGCTTGAGGCTTGTCCTCAGTCAGAAAAGGCAAAGGCACCAACGTGAGCTTCCCAGGAGGTGGCCGTTCATCCAGGGATGGAGATGGACACTGTTTTTTGACACTGGCATCTGGTGTCTGGGCTTCGGCATGAGGTTTCTCAAGACCCTTACCCTCCTGTGGAGTATTCAGCCACGGTTTGGTGGCCGTGGGTGGCCTGGGGTCTTTGGGGTTCCTTGAATTTCCCAAGGTCTGGGAAGAAGAGAGTCCAGTTTCCTTATCAGTCTTCTTCCCCAGTGCATGAAAAACCTGCACAGACTCCAGCATGTGCATGGCTAGCCTGCTTCGAGGTTTTTTAAAGTTCTCTTGGCTGAGCTCAGGTTGGTTTTTCTTCCTCTTCATCCTGGGAATGGTTGGCTTTTCTTCTGCCCTGACTCTGCTCTCGGACTGCTTACCCTCTTCAGCTTTCTTGCAGTTGCTTTTTCTGGTATGAAGATGACCGGTCACTGGTCACTTGTGATGATCCCAGTCTATCTACAAACAACTCCGTGGAAACCCCAAGATTCTGCAGGTGGTGATGGGTTGGTGGGAGAATGATGTCACCAGCAGGCAGTTGAAAGGTACAAGGTAGCCAATAGGGAGGTTGGAATCCCAAGTGGAAGACAGGATTGGATGGAGGAAGTAGTAGGTGAGCTAAAACACCACCTAAATGGCTGAGCTCTGTGAAGGTGGAATCCTACAGGACAGGTGTGACAGCCTCCCTTTCCCCCAGGATCTCATGTTAGGGAAATCGTCTCAACATTTCTTTCTAGATGTTCATTAATAAAAAAAAAAATCTAATAATTATTTATAATATATTTTGTGACATATACTACACATTTTAAATTATATGTACTGTTGATTAATATCCTTAGGAAGGAGGAGCATTTAGGTTGAACGGTTACATTTGTTCTGAAATCGTATCAGTTGATCTGCTGAATGAACTTGCCCTTTCTTAGGAGCACAGGAAGGGATTAAGGAGCTCCTTGTGTAACCTAGTCCAAGAATTGGATGAATTTGTTGAGTGCACCTTGTGAGGAAAGATGTGGTCCAAGGATCTTTCCATTTGGTTTCTTCTCCTTGAGTCCTGTCTTCCTTGGGCTGGGCCGGGCGAAGCCAGGTCACCCTTGCCTCTCTCTTGTGGTTTCCTCATTTTCTTCATTATAGGCATTATTTGTGGGACAGGCCTTGCTGTGGCATTGTTCCGCTCATGGATGTTACTTTCTGTCAACTTCCAGCAGCAGGGCTGCTCTTTCTCAGTGCCTGCTGCTTCGCAAAATGAACTCTGCCCATTAGATGCAAACGCCAGAGAGCTAGAAGGCGCCTCTGGTGGCAGACCTTTCCTCTCCAGCGTTTGGTTGCAGTTCTTTTGCCCATGATTTGTTACCTCTGGCTCCTCGGGCTGCCCAGGCGTCCTGCCGTCCCCCTCTTTTATACACGAGAGGCATCGCTGCTGTTTTCCCTTGTCCTTCTCACCCCGTGTACCCAGTGTGGCCGCCAGAGTGGCCTCCTCCCGCCTTGCAAACAGCCACTGTAGAATCTCGGATCCCTAGGATTCTCTGCCTGCCACGCTTGGGCGCAATGCGGGCAGGCTGAGGAGAACAGTTCGAGAAAGAGGCGGCCCTTCCTGGAGACTAGGGAACAGGCCAGGTGAACAGATACAGCACAAGAGAGATTCATGCGTATTTTTCAGTTTCTGTGAGAATCAAGCTGACACGGTTTTGGTCTCGGATTAACAGAACAGACAGCTCAGTATATATTACGTCTATTTTAGGCAGCCTGATAGTGTAGCAATTGCCATGAATTCTGTGCACTGAAGAGAAGAATCTGAAACAGATTTTCCCTCTGTTTGATGTCAGAGCCCCTCATACTCACTCACTGGCAGGTGTGTACACTGTGGGAGGTTTGAATGCTCTGGTTTTGTCTACATGGTTTCTCCTTGTCCCATTTTTAAGGGAGCCATCATTGGACGACATAGTGCATGTTTTCCTCTTGATGGTTGTTTATTTTGAAGCATCGTGAGCTAACCTGACTTGATGGATTTAGTGGAGAGATTTATTTATTTATTTATTTTAAGTTTATTTTGATATCTTTAATCTACGATTAAATGAGTAATATTATGGTAATTACACTACCCCCTTCATCAGGTGCCCCCCCCCAACCCCATTACAGTCACTGTCCATCAGCGTAGTGAGATGCCATAGAGTCACTACTTGTCCTCTCTGGGTTGTACAGCCCTCCCTGTGCCCCCCTAACATTACATCTGCTAATCGTAATGTCCCTTTTTCCCCCTTGCCCCTCCCTTCCCACCCATCCTCCCCAGTCCCTTTCCCTTTGATAACTATTAGTCCGTTCTTGGGTTCTGTGAGTCTCCTGCTGTTTTGTTCCTTCAGTTTTTTTTTTTCTCAGTTCTTATACTCCACATATGAGTGAAATCATTAGGTACTTGTCTTTTTCAGCTTGGCTTATTTCACTGAGCATAATACCCTCTAGCTCCACCCATGCTGTTGAAAATGGTAGGATTTGTTTTCTTCTTATGGCTGTATAATACTCCATTGTGTATATGTACCACATCTTCTTTATCCATTCATCTACTGATGGACACTTGGGTTGCTTCCATTTCTTGGCTATTGTAAATAGTGCTGCGATAAACATAGGGGTGCATCTGTCTTTTTCAAACTGGGCTGCTGCATTCTTAGGGTAAATTCTTAGGAGTGGAATTCCTGGGTCAAATGGTATCTGTATTTTGAGTTTTTTGAGGAACCTCCATATGGCTTTCCACAATGGTTGAACCAATTTGCATTCCCACCAGCAGTGTAGGAGGGTTCCCTTTTCTCCACATCCTCGCCAACATTTGTTGATGTTTGTGTTTTGGATGTTGGCCATCCTCACTGGTGTGAGGTGATATCTCATTGTGGTTTTTAATCTGCATTTCTCTGATGATTAGCGATGTGGAGCATCTTTTCATGTGCCTGTTGGCCATCTGAATTTCTTCTTTGGAGAAGTGTCTATTCATGTCCTCTGTTCATTTCTTAATTGGATTATTTGCTTTTTGTTTGTTGAAGTGTGTGAGTTCTTTATATATTTTGGATGTCAACCCCTTATCGGATATGTAATTTATGAATATATTCTCCTATACTGTAGAATGTCTTTTTGTTCTACTGATGGTGTCCTTTGCTGTACAGAAACTTTTTAGTTTGATATAGTCCCACTTGTTCATTTTTGCTTTTGTTTCCCTTGCCTGGGGACATAGGTTCATGAAGAAGTTGCTCATGTTTATGTCCAAGAGATTTTTGCCTATGTTTTTTTCTAAGAGCTCTATTGTTTCATGACCTACATTGAGGTCTTTGATCCATTTTGAGTTTACTTTTGTGTATGGGGTTAGACAATGATCCAGTTTCATTCTCTTACATGTAGCTGTCCAGTTTTGCCAACACCAGCTGTTGAAGAGGCTGTCATTTCTCCATTGTATATCCATGGCTCCTTTATCATATGTTAATGGACCATATAAGTTTGCATTTGTAGCTGGCCTCTCTAGTCTGTTGCATTGGTCTATGGGTCTGTTCTTGTGGCCGAACCAAATTGTCTTGATTACTGTGGCTTTGTAGTAGAGCTTGAACTCAGGGATCATAATTCTCCCTGCTTTATTCTTCCTTCTCCGGATAGCTTTGGCTATTCGGGGTCTTTTGTGGTTCCATATGAATTTTAGAACGATTTGCTCTAATTTATTGAACAATGCTGTTGGTATTTTGATAGGGATTGCATTGAATCTGTAGATTGCTTTAAGCAGGTCAGCCATTTTGACAATATTAATTCTTCCTATTCAAGAGCATTGGATGAATTTCCATTTATTAGTGTCCTCTTTAATTCCTCTTAAGAGTGTCTTGTCGTTTTCAGGGTGTACGTCTTGCACTTCTTTGGTTAGGTTTATTCCTAGGTATTTTATTCTTTTTGATGTGATTGTGCATGGAATTGTTTTCCTGATTTCTCTGTCTGCTCGTTCACTGTTAGTGTATAGGAATGCAACAGATTTCTGTGTATTAATTTTGTATCCCACAACTTTGGTGAATTCAGATATTAGTTCTAGTAGTTTTGGAGTGGATTCATTAGGGTTTTTTATGTACCCTATCATGTCATCTGTCCCTGAGTTGTTGAATATTTTCCTGTATCTCTATGAGCATGTTTATGATTTTTATTTTAAACTCTCTTACAGGCAGATTTGTGAGTTCAGTTTCATTTTGTCCTTTTTGTGGGGTTTGTGATATTTTGTTCTGAACCAGGTTCCTTTGATGTTTCATAATTCTATGCGGTGCGCTCTAGTACTCTAGTCCCCAGCTGCTGCTCAGCCCCTAGAGCGAGGTTGGGTGTCATAGGGGACTGGCGCTGGTGCCTTGGGGCAGGAAAGAGCTGTTTCCTGATTCCCGGTTGCAGTGCCTGTCTCCAGTATCAGCGCCAGTGGGCCGAGCACACAGGTGTAAGCCTCTGTGCTTGGCGTCTTTAGCTGTTGTAGGTGGGGCCTCTGGCTGGTCTGATGCCAGTGCAGTGACTGCCGGTTTGCGAGCAGGTGCCGGCAGGCCGAGAGGAATGTGAAGCAGGCTACGTGTCACAGTGGAGCTGAGTAGGTGGCCAGGGGCGTGGGGTACCTGAAGCTCCTCAAAGTTCCCAACCCTCTAGGCAGAGTGCACCCAGCCAACCTTGTCCACCTAGCCCTTCTCCTCCATAGCAAGCTCCGTGCAAACCCCACCACTTGAGCAGCCCTCTCGCTGCTAGGAAGCCTCTCAGACCACCTGCCTTTCCTTTATTCAGGGCAGCTGGATGTAGATCCCTGTCCTCCACAAACTGCCGGAATCTCAGTCTTTCAAGCACCTCACCTGTTCCAGCTCCCCAGCCTCAGCAACCTCCAGAGCACCACACAATGTAGGTCTGTGGTCCAAAGAAGACCTCCAGGACTGGGTGTTTAGCAGTTCTATTCTTCTATCCACTCCCTGCTCCATTTCTCTTCCTCCCGCCATGAGCTGGGATGGGGGAAGGGCTCAGGCCCTCCGAATCAAGGCTTTGTTCGTTACCCTGTTTTGTGTGGTCTCCTCTGTTTGTGGGGCTAGTTGTATTAAGTATATTTTCACACTGTATGTGGTTTTGGGAGGAATTGTCTGTCTCACCTCTCATGCTGCCATCTTGAATCTCGTCCTGAATTTAAACATTAAAAAATTTTTCAGAATGAAAGGCTAAATTAAAAATAATGCAAGAGTGAATGAACAGAATGGATAATACCTGAGAGAAACAAGCAAGAAAGGGAAGAAATGTTTAAAAATCAAAAAGATAAAAGAATTCTAGGGACATGGCAGTCTAACAGGATAGGCAAGAAAAGGACAATTCTGAGAAGAGTGATGCAGACACGCCCACAATTTTAGTACCCCATGCAGGGACGTTCCAGATCAGTGGGACGGGAAGTCAGTATGTTGTGATGCACCCGTGTTGGGGTGTACGTAGTTTCTCAGGAACGATCCGCAGTGTGGCAGAAGCAGGTGTCTCTGAGGAGGGAGGGCAATGGGGGGCTGAGGGCCTTGGGAAAGGGGGTATTTCCATGGCTTCCCTTCTGTGACTTTCTAATGCTCTAGCACATGAGTCTGTTACCTCTCAAGTCTGATCCCTGATTTCAAACCGCAGCTCCTTCCTTTACCATCTCAAACTTGGGCAAATTCTCTACACTCTCCTTATCTGTGAAATGGGGTGAATAACTTAGCTTGGTGTTGCCTGGCACAGAATAAACTCTCAATAAATGTGTTTTACTAGTGGAAACAACCCAGATGTCTGTCAGCAGATGAATGGGTAAACAACTATGGTAGAGCCACCCAATAGAGTACTATACAGTCATACAGAGGAATGAGCTACCGACATATGGTACAACGTGGATGAATTTTGAAAACATTAGGCTAAGTGAAAGAAGCCAGACACAAAAGTCACATACTGTATCATTTCATATATATGAAATGTCCATATAAGCAAATACACAGACAGAGAAAACAGTAGAGGCTGCCAGGGTCTGCAGAGTGGAGGGAATGGGGAGTGCCTGCTAATGTGTAAGGTGGGTTCTTTGGAGAATGATGAGAATGCTGTGGGTTAGGTAATGATGTTTGCACAAGCTTGTGAATGTGCTAAATGGCACTGATTTTACTAATGTTTCTAGAAGTGAACTTTATGGGATGTGAATTATATCTCAAGAACTTTTATAATGTAAATTACCAATTTTCCCAAGGTGATTATCTGCTGTTCTCCTCTCCCCCTCTCCCCACTCCCCACTCCATTCCCTTTCATGTCTTGTCCCTTGCCCTCCCTGGGGCTGCCCCAAGGGGCCTTCTCAGGAGCGCCTCTGGACCATTCTGAGCCTTCGGCCTGCAGTTGGCAGCAGGGTAACCCAGCACGCACACACTCCCATTGCTTGCACCTGGAAGAAACGGATGCTACCAGGGAGATATTTCTCATGAGCTTACATTGTTAGTGACGTTTACAGTGGGCTGCATGCACCCAGGGTTGATGGAGGAGGACGGGTCCGGTCAAATTAACATTTAGGTCCCTCCTGAAGTGTGATCTGGTCCACCGTTAAGCTCTAAGTGCCGTGCTCTGAAAGCCAGGTTGGCCACCTAAGGGCGCTTGAAATACCGAGGACTTTGGAGGCTTATAGGCGTCAAATCGAGGCCTTGCCCCTCCCCATGCAGGGTGACCTCAGTCCATTGCTGAACCTCACTAGTGAAGCGGCACAGCGATACAGGCAGTACTGTACTGTGCTCTCGGGCCTGGTGTGCAGGTGTTGAATAAATGGGGAGTGAAATCCCTGCTGCGGGCGGGCCTCCTGCTGCAGCAGTGCACTGGGCTCAGTCCCGGAATAGCTCTGAGGCCCTGCCATTCACCTGGCAGATTTGTCTCTGATTCGTACTCACGTTCCCCAGCCATTATCATACATGGATTAGGCAGCCCAAAGGTCTGGGGTTGTGTCCTGAATCCCTTGTTTTCTAAGAACTTAGCTGGTGGTCATGAGACATGATGTGAGCCCTCATGAGAGACTTTTTACATTTCTCCACTTCAACCTGGACACATCTCCTGCCCTCTTCAACTATTCAAAGGTCAACCCTGACGTTTAACCCTGACTGACGTGCTTCTTACTTCTGCCATTTCCCGCACGCCCGCTCCTTTTAATAAACCTGTACCATCTCTCCCCCTTTGACCTTCCTGACCCGGGGCCCAGTTCCTTCCTCTCTCCCCAGTTCTTCTCCCTTTTCCCTGACCTGCTCTCTGTCCACCTTCCAGGTCTGTCTTTCTCATACTGCCTTTCATCCCCACTCCCACCAAAGAGAAACCACAGTTAAAAGCATATCAAAACTCAAAAGACCTCTTTATTACTCAGCTATTAATTCTATTACATTTATTGTTTTATTGTTTTGAAACCTATCAGAATAAACAGAGGAACTTATATCTATCTATCTACGTGTGGAAACTTATATGTATCTATCTACCTGTGGAATCTTATATCTACCTGTCTATGTGTGGAAACTTATGTCTATCTATCTATAGCTGGTAACCAAGGTGGCACCAACAATCCCATCAGCTGTTACATTACGTAGCCATAGTAGTCAGCCATTTCTATTTCCTTTTCCCTCTCAATGAAAGCCTGTACTTTCCCCAAGGTGGTGTATTTGGCAGCATTCTCACGCTCTTGCTGAGCCCACCTCTTCATAGCCTCCCGCTCTGGCCTCTGCTCTTCTGTGATGGGCTTTGACATCACTGGCCCAGAAATATCGGGTTTCCTCCATGGACGTGGTTGGAAGCAGAATTCTTGGGGTGGAAGCTGCGTTTGAGGCTTGGGTGGAGGCTGGTGCTGGGGCACAGCAGTGGGAATGGGCTCCTGCTGGAGAGAAGTGCCAGATGATGTTCTGTAGGGCACAGGTCTAGAAGCAGCAGACTGGGTGACACTAGGCTGGGTGGAGTTGGTCGAGATTGGACCCAGAGATGAGCAGGCAGCATCTGTCAGATGTGCAGGTGCTTGCCGGGACGAACTGACTGCAGTATGTCGAGGTGCGTCAGTAGATCCAGGCCGGGTAGAGGAGGCCAAAGTTGGCTGGTGTGAAGCCAGAGACTGTGGCCTCCAAGGAACTCGACGAGCTTGAGGCTTGTCCTCAGTCAGAAAAGGCAAAGGCACCAACGTGAGCTTCCCAGGAGGTGGCCGTTCATCCAGGGATGGAGATGGACACTGTTTTTTGACACTGGCATCTGGTGTCTGGGCTTCGGCATGAGGTTTCTCAAGACCCTTACCCTCCTGTGGAGTATTCAGCCACGGTTTGGTGGCCGTGGGTGGCCTGGGGTCTTTGGGGTTCCTTGAATTTCCCAAGGTCTGGGAAGAAGAGAGTCCAGTTTCCTTATCAGTCTTCTTCCCCAGTGCATGAAAAACCTGCACAGACTCCAGCATGTGCATGGCTAGCCTGCTTCGAGGTTTTTTAAAGTTCTCTTGGCTGAGCTCAGGTTGGTTTTTCTTCCTCTTCATCCTGGGAATGGTTGGCTTTTCTTCTGCCCTGACTCTGCTCTCGGACTGCTTACCCTCTTCAGCTTTCTTGCAGTTGCTTTTTCTGGTATGAAGATGACCGGTCACTGGTCACTTGTGATGATCCCAGTCTATCTACAAACAACTCCGTGGAAACCCCAAGATTCTGCAGGTGGTGATGGGTTGGTGGGAGAATGATGTCACCAGCAGGCAGTTGAAAGGTACAAGGTAGCCAATAGGGAGGTTGGAATCCCAAGTGGAAGACAGGATTGGATGGAGGAAGTAGTAGGTGAGCTAAAACACCACCTAAATGGCTGAGCTCTGTGAAGGTGGAATCCTACAGGACAGGTGTGACAGCCTCCCTTTCCCCCAGGATCTCATGTTAGGGAAATCGTCTCAACATTTCTTTCTAGATGTTCATTAATAAAAAAAAATCTAATAATTATTTATAATATATTTTGTGACATATACTACACATTTTAAATTATATGTACTGTTGATTAATATCCTTAGGAAGGAGGAGCATTTAGGTTGAACGGTTACATTTGTTCTGAAATCGTATCAGTTGATCTGCTGAATGAACTTGCCCTTTCTTAGGAGCACAGGAAGGGATTAAGGAGCTCCTTGTGTAACCTAGTCCAAGAATTGGATGAATTTGTTGAGTGCACCTTGTGAGGAAAGATGTGGTCCAAGGATCTTTCCATTTGGTTTCTTCTCCTTGAGTCCTGTCTTCCTTGGGCTGGGCCGGGCGAAGCCAGGTCGCCCTTGCCTCTCTCTTGTGGTTTCCTCATTTTCTTCATTATAGGCATTATTTGTGGGACAGGCCTTGCTGTGGCATTGTTCCGCTCATGGATGTTACTTTCTGTCAACTTCCAGCAGCAGGGCTGCTCTTTCTCAGTGCCTGCTGCTTCGCAAAATGAACTCTGCCCATTAGATGCAAACGCCAGAGAGCTAGAAGGCGCCTCTGGTGGCAGACCTTTCCTCTCCAGCGTTTGGTTGCAGTTCTTTTGCCCATGATTTGTTACCTCTGGCTCCTCGGGCTGCCCAGGCGTCCTGCCGTCCCCCTCTTTTATACACGAGAGGCATCGCTGCTGTTTTCCCTTGTCCTTCTCACCCCGTGTACCCAGTGTGGCCGCCAGAGTGGCCTCCTCCCGCCTTGCAAACAGCCACTGTAGAATCTCGGATCCCTAGGATTCTCTGCCTGCCACGCTTGGGCGCAATGCGGGCAGGCTGAGGAGAACAGTTTGAGAAAGAGGCGGCCCTTCCTGGAGACTAGGGAACAGGCCAGGTGAACAGATACAGCACAAGAGAGATTCATGCGTATTTTTCAGTTTCTGTGAGAATCAAGCTGACACGGTTTTGGTCTCGGATTAACAGAACAGACAGCTCAGTATATATTACGTCTATTTTAGGCAGCCTGATAGTGTAGCAATTGCCATGAATTCTGTGCACTGAAGAGAAGAATCTGAAACAGATTTTCCCTCCGTTTGATGTCAGAGCCCCTCATACTCACTCACTGGCAGGTGTGTACACTGTGGGAGGTTTGAATGCTCTGGTTTTGTCTACATGGTTTCTCCTTGTCCCATTTTTAAGGGAGCCATCATTGGACGACATAGTGCATGTTTTCCTCTTGATGGTTGTTTATTTTGAAGCATCGTGAGCTAACCTGACTTGATGGATTTAGTGGAGAGATTTATTTATTTATTTATTTTAAGTTTATTTTGATATCTTTAATCTACGATTAAATGAGTAATATTATGGTAATTACACTACCCCCTTCATCAGGTGCCCCCCCCCAACCCCATTACAGTCACTGTCCATCAGCGTAGTGAGATGCCATAGAGTCACTACTTGTCCTCTCTGGGTTGTACAGCCCTCCCTGTGCCCCCCTAACATTACATCTGCTAATCGTAATGTCCCTTTTTCCCCCTTGCCCCTCCCTTCCCCCCCATCCTCCCCAGTCCCTTTCCCTTTGATAACTATTAGTCCGTTCTTGGGTTCTGTGAGTCTCCTGCTGTTTTGTTCCTTCAGTTTTTTTTTTCTCAGTTCTTATACTCCACATATGAGTGAAATCATTAGGTACTTGTCTTTTTCAGCTTGGCTTATTTCACTGAGCATAATACCCTCTAGCTCCACCCATGCTGTTGAAAATGGTAGGATTTGTTTTCTTCTTATGGCTGTATAATACTCCATTGTGTATATGTACCACATCTTCTTTATCCATTCATCTACTGATGGACACTTGGGTTGCTTCCATTTCTTGGCTATTGTAAATAGTGCTGCGATAAACATAGGGGTGCATCTGTCTTTTTCAAACTGGGCTGCTGCATTCTTAGGGTAAATTCTTAGGAGTGGAATTCCTGGGTCAAATGGTATCTGTATTTTGAGTTTTTTGAGGAACCTCCATATGGCTTTCCACAATGGTTGAACCAATTTGCATTCCCACCAGCAGTGTAAGAGGGTTCCCTTTTCTCCACATCCTCGCCAACATTTGTTGATGTTTGTGTTTTGGATGTTGGCCATCCTCACTGGTGTGAGGTGATATCTCATTGTGGTTTTAATCTGCATTTCTCTGATGATTAGCGATGTGGAGCATCTTTTCATGTGCCTGTTGGCCATCTGAATTTCTTCTTTGGAGAAGTGTCTATTCATGTCCTCTGTTCATTTCTTAATTGGATTATTTGCTTTTTGTTTGTTGAAGTGTGTGAGTTCTTTATATATTTTGGATGTCAACCCCTTATCGGATATGTAATTTATGAATATATTCTCCTATACTGTAGAATGTCTTTTTGTTCTACTGATGGTGTCCTTTGCTGTACAGAAACTTTTTAGTTTGATATAGTCCCACTTGTTCATTTTTGCTTTTGTTTCCCTTGCCTGGGGACATAGGTTCATGAAGAAGTTGCTCATGTTTATGTCCAAGAGATTTTTGCCTATGTTTTTTTCTAAGAGTTCTATTGTTTCATGACCTACATTGAGGTCTTTGATCCATTTTGAGTTTACTTTTGTGTATGGGGTTAGACAATGATCCAGTTTCATTCTCTTACATGTAGCTGTCCAGTTTTGCCAACACCAGCTGTTGAAGAGGCTGTCATTTCTCCATTGTATATCCATGGCTCCTTTATCCTATGTTAATGGACCATATAAGTTTGCATTTGTATCTGGCCTCTCTAGTCTGTTGCATTGGTCTATGGGTCTGTTCTTGTGCCCGAACCAAATTGTCTTGATTACTGTGGCTTTGTAGTAGAGCTTGAACTCAGGGATCATAATTCTCCCTGCTTTATTCTTCCTTCTCCGGATAGCTTTGGCTATTCGGGGTCTTTTGTGGTTCCATATGAATTTTAGAACGATTTGCTCTAATTTATTGAACAATGCTGTTGGTATTTTGATAGGGATTGCATTGAATCTGTAGATTGCTTTAAGCAGGTCAGCCATTTTGACAATATTAATTCTTCCTATTCAAGAGCATTGGATGAATTTCCATTTATTAGTGTCCTCTTTAATTCCTCTTAAGAGTGTCTTGTCGTTTTCAGGGTGTACGTCTTGCACTTCTTTGGTTAGGTTTATTCCTAGGTATTTTATTCTTTTTGATGTGATTGTGCATGGAATTGTTTTCCTGATTTCTCTGTCTGCTCGTTCACTGTTAGTGTATAGGAATGCAACAGATTTCTGTGTATTAATTTTGTATCCCACAACTTTGGTGAATTCAGATATTAGTTCTAGTAGTTTTGGAGTGGATTCATTAGGGTTTTTTATGTACCCTATCATGTCATCTGTCCCTGAGTTGTTGAGTATTTTCCTGTATCTCTGTGAGCATGTTTATGATTTTTATTTTAAACTCTCTTACAGGCAGATTTGTGAGTTCAGTTTCATTTTGTCCTTTTTGTGGGGTTTGTGATATTTTGTTCTGAACCAGGTTCCTTTGATGTTTCATAATTCTATGCGGTGCGCTCTAGTACTCTAGTCCCCAGCTGCTGCTCAGCCCCTAGAGCGAGGTTGGGTGTCATAGGGGACTGGCGCTGGTGCCTTGGGGCAGGAAAGAGCTGTTTCCTGATTCCCGGTTGCAGTGCCTGTCTCCAGTATCAGCGCCAGTGGGCCGAGCACACAGGTGTAAGCCTCTGTGCTTGGCGTCTTTAGCTGTTGTAGGTGGGGCCTCTGGCTGGTCTGATGCCAGTGCAGTGACTGCCGGTTTGCGAGCAGGTGCCGGCAGGCCGAGAGGAATGTGAAGCAGGCTACGTGTCACAGTGGAGCTGAGTAGGTGGCCAGGGGCGTGGGGTACCTGAAGCTCCTCAAAGTTCCCAACCCTCTAGGCAGAGTGCACCCAGCCAACCTTGTCCACCTAGCCCTTCTCCTCCATAGCAAGCTCCGTGCAAACCCCACCACTTGAGCAGCCCTCTCGCTGCTAGGAAGCCTCTCAGACCACCTGCCTTTCCTTTATTCAGGGCAGCTGGATGTAGATCCCTGTCCTCCACAAACTGCCGGAATCTCAGTCTTTCAAGCACCTCACCTGTTCCAGCTCCCCAGCCTCAGCAACCTCCAGAGCACCACACAATGTAGGTCTGTGGTCCAAAGAAGACCTCCAGGACTGGGTGTTTAGCAGTTCTATTCTTCTATCCACTCCCTGCTCCATTTCTCTTCCTCCCGCCATGAGCTGGGATGGGGGAAGGGCTCAGGCCCTCCGAATCAAGGCTTTGTTCGTTACCCTGTTTTGTGTGGTCTCCTCTGTTTGTGGGGCTAGTTGTATTAAGTATATTTTCACACTGTATGTGGTTTTGGGAGGAATTGTCTGTCTCACCTCTCATGCTGCCATCTTGAATCTCGTCCTGAATTTAAACATTAAAAAATTTTTCAGAATGAAAGGCTAAATTAAAAATAATGCAAGAGTGAATGAACAGAATGGATAATACCTGAGAGAAACAAGCAAGAAAGGGAAGAAATGTTTAAAAATCAAAAAGATAAAAGAATTCTAGGGACATGGCAGTCTAACAGGATAGGCAAGAAAAGGACAATTCTGAGAAGAGTGATGCAGACACGCCCACAATTTTAGTACCCCATGCAGGGACGTTCCAGATCAGTGGGACGGGAAGTCAGTATGTTGTGATGCACCCGTGTTGGGGTGTACGTAGTTTCTCAGGAACGATCCGCAGTGTGGCAGAAGCAGGTGTCTCTGAGGAGGGAGGGAAATGGGGGGCTGAGGGCCTTGGGGAAAGGGGGTATTTCCATGGCTTCCCTTCTGTGACTTTCTAATGCTCTAGCACATGAGTCTGTTACCTCTCAAGTCTGATCCCTGATTTCAAACCGCAGCTCCTTCCTTTACCAGCTCAAACTTGGGCAAATTCTCTACACTCTCCTTATCTGTGAAATGGGGTGAATAACTTAGCTTGGTGTTGCCTGGCACAGAATAAACTCTCAATAAATGTGTTTTACTAGTGGAAACAACCCAGATGTCTGTCAGCAGATGAATGGGTAAACAACTATGGTAGAGCCACCCAATAGAGTACTATACAGTCATACAGAGGAATGAGCTACCGACATATGGTACAACGTGGATGAATTTTGAAAACATTAGGCTAAGTGAAAGAAGCCAGACACAAAAGTCACATACTGTATCATTTCATATATATGAAATGTCCATATAAGCAAATACACAGACAGAGAAAACAGTAGAGGCTGCCAGGGTCTGCAGAGTGGAGGGAATGGGGAGTGCCTGCTAATGTGTAAGGTGGGTTCTTTGGAGAATGATGAGAATGCTGTGGGTTAGGTAATGATGTTTGCACAAGCTTGTGAATGTGCTAAATGGCACTGATTTTACTAATGTTTCTAGAAGTGAACTTTATGGGATGTGAATTATATCTCAAGAACTTTTATAATGTAAATTACCAATTTTCCCAAGGTGATTATCTGCTGTTCTCCTCTCCCCCTCTCCCCACTCCCCACTCCATTCCCTTTCATGTCTTGTCCCTTGCCCTCCCTGGGGCTGCCCCAAGGGGCCTTCTCAGGAGCGCCTCTGGACCATTCTGAGCCTTCGGCCTGCAGTTGGCAGCAGGGTAACCCAGCACGCACACACTCCCATTGCTTGCACCTGGAAGAAACGGATGCTTCCAGGGAGATATTTCTCATGAGCTTACATTGTTAGTGACGTTTACAGCGGGCTGCATGCACCCAGGGTTGATGGAGGAGGACGGGTCCTGTCAAATTAACATTTAGGTCCCTCCTGAAGTGTGATCTGGTCCACCGTTAAGCTCTAAGTGCCGTGCTCTGAAAGCCAGGTTGGCCACCTAAGGGCGCTTGAAATACCGAGGACTTTGGAGGCTTATAGGCGTCAAATCGAGGCCTTGCCCCTCCCCATGCAGGGTGACCTCAGTCCATTGCTGAACCTCACTAGTGAAGCGGCACAGCGATACAGGCAGTACTGTACTGTGCTCTCGGGCCTGGTGTGCAGGTGTTGAATAAATGGGGAGTGAAATCCCTGCTGCGGGCGGGCCTCCTGCTGCAGCAGTGCACTGGGCTCAGTCCCGGAATAGCTCTGAGGCCCTGCCATTCACCTGGCAGATTTGTCTCTGATTCGTACTCACGTTCCCCAGCCATTATCATACATGGATTAGGCAGCCCAAAGGTCTGGGGTTGTGTCCTGAATCCCTTGTTTTCTAAGAACTTAGCTGGTGGTCATGAGACATGATGTGAGCCCTCATGAGAGACTTTTTACATTTCTCCACTTCAACCTGGACACATCTCCTGCCCTCTTCAACTATTCAAAGGTCAACCCTGACGTTTAACCCTGACTGACGTGCTTCTTACTTCTGCCATTTCCCGCACGCCCGCTCCTTTTAATAAACCTGTACCATCTCTCCCCCTTTGACCTTCCTGACCCGGGGCCCAGTTCCTTCCTCTCTCCCCAGTTCTTCTCCCTTTTCCCTGACCTGCTGTCTGTCCACCTTCCAGGTCTGTCTTTCTCATACTGCCTTTCATCCCCACTCCCACCAAAGAGAAACCACAGTTAAAAGCATATCAAAACTCAAAAGACCTCTTTATTACTCAGCTATTAATTCTATTACATTTATTGTTTTATTGTTTTGAAACCTATCAGAATAAACAGAGGAACTTATATCTATCTATCTACATGTGGAAACTTACATGTATCTATCTACCTGTGGAATCTTATATCTACCTGTCTATGTGTGGAAACTTCTATCTACCTGTCTATGTGTGGAACCTTATATCTATCTGTCTGTCTACGTGTGGAAACTTATGTCTATCTATCTATAGCTGGTAACCAAGGTGGCACCAACAATCCCATCAGCTCTTACATTACGTAGCCATAGTAGTCAGCAATTTCCATTTCCTTTTCCCTCTCAATGAAAGCCTGTACTTTCCCCAAGGTGGTGTATTTGGCAGCATTCTCACGCTCTAGCTGAGCCCACCTCTTCATAGCCTCCCGCTCTGGCCTCTGCTCTTCTGTGATGGGCTTTGACATCACTGGCCCAGAAATATCGGGTTTCCTCCATGGACGTGGTTGGAAGCAGAATTCTTGGGGTGGAAGCTGCGTTTGAGGCTTGGGTGGAGGCTGGTGCTGGGGCACAGCAGTGGGAATGGGCTCCTGCTGGAGAGAAGTGCCAGATGATGTTCTGTAGGGCACAGGTCTAGAAGCAGCAGACTGGGTGACACTAGGCTGGGTGGAGTTGGTCGAGATTGGACCCAGAGATGAGCAGGCATCATCTGTCAGATGTGCAGGTGCTTGCCGGGACGAACTGACTGCAGTATGTCGAGGTGCGTCAGTAGATCCAGGCCGGGTAGAGGAGGCCAAAGTTGGCCGTTGTGAAGCCAGAGACTGTGGCCTCCAAGGAACTCGGCGAGCTTCAGGCTTGTCCTCAGTCAGAAAAGGCAAAGGCACCAACGTGAGCTTCCCAGGAGGTGGCCGTTCATCCAGGGATGGAGATGGACACTGTTTTTTGACACTGGCATCTGGTGTCTGGGCTTCGGCATGAGGTTTCTCAAGACCCTTACCCTCCTGTGGAGTATTCAGCCACGGTTTGGTGGCCGTGGGTGGCCTGGGGTCTTTGGGGTTCCTTGAATTTCCCAAGGTCTGGGAAGAAGAGAGTCCAGTTTCCTTATCAGTCTTCTTCCCCAGTGCATGAAAACCCTGCACAGACTCCAGCATGTGCATGGCTAGCCTGCTTCGAGGTTTTTTAAAGTTCTCTTGGCTGAGCTCAGGTTGATTTTTCTTCCTCTTCATCCTGGGAATGGTTGGCTATTCTTCTGCCCTGACTCTGCTCTCGGACTGCTTACCCTCTTCAGCTTTCTTGGAGTTGCTTTTTCTGGTATGAAGATGACCGGTCACTGGTCACTTGTGATGATCCAAGTCTATCTACAAACAACTCCGTGGAAACCCCAAGATTCTGCAGGTGGTGATGGGTCGGTGGGAGAATGATGTCACCAGCAGGCAGTTGAAAGGTACAAGGTAGCCAATAGGGAGGTTGGAATCCCAAGTGGAAGACAGGATTGGATGGAGGAAGTAGTAGGTGAGCTAAAACACCACCTAAATGGCTGAGCTCTGTGAAGGTGGAATCCTACAGGACAGGTGTGACAGCCTCCCTTTCCCCCAGGATCTCATGTTAGGGAAATCGTCTCAACATTTCTTTCTAGATGTTCATTAATAAAAAAAAAATCTAATAATTATTTATAATATATTTTGTGACAAATACTACACATTTTAAATTATATGTACTGTTGATTAATATCCTTAGGAAGGAGGAGCATTTAGGTTGAACGGTTACATTTGTTCTGAAATCGTATCAGTTGATCTGCTTAATGAACTTGCCCTTTTTTAGGAGCACAGGAAGGTATTAAGGAGCTCCTTTTGTAACCTAGTCCAAGAATTGGATGAATTTGTTGAGTGCACCTTGTGAGGAAAGATGTGGTCCAAGGATCTTTCCATTTGGTTTCTTCTCCTTGAGTCCTGTCTTCCTTGGGCTGGGCCCGGCGAAGCCAGGTCACACTTGCCTCTCTCTTGTGGTTTCCTCATTTTCTTCATTATAGGCATTATTTGTGAGACAAGCTTTGCTGTGGCATTGTTCCGCTCATGGATGTTACTTTCTGTCAACTTCCAGCAGCAGGGCTGCTCTTTCTCAGTGCCTGCTGCTTCGCAAAATGAACTCTGCCCATTAGATGCAAACGCCAGAGAGCTAGAAGGCGCCTCTGGTGGCAGACCTTTCCTCTCCAGCGTTTGGTTGCAGTTCTTTTGCCCATGATTTGTTACCTCTGGCTCCTCGGGCTGCCCAGGCGTCCTGCCGTCCCCCTCTTTTATACACGAGAGGCATCGCTGCTGTTTTCCCTTGTCCTTCTCACCCCGTGTACCCAGTGTGGCCGCCAGAGTGGCCTCCTCCCGCCTTGCAAACAGCCACTGTAGAATCTCGGATCCCTAGGATTCTCTGCCTGCCACGCTTGGGCGCAATGCGGGCAGGCTGAGGAGAACAGTTCGAGAAAGAGGCGGCCCTTCCTGGAGACTAGGGAACAGGCCAGGTGAACAGATACAGGACAAGAGAGATTCATGCGTATTTTTCAGTTTCTGTGAGAATCAAGCTGACACGGTTTTGGTCTCGGATTAACAGAACAGACAGCTCAGTATATATTACGTCTATTTTAGGCAGCCTGATAGTGTAGCAATTGCCATGAATTCTGTGCACTGAAGAGAAGAATCTGAAACGTATTTTCCCTCTGTTTGATGTCAGAGCCCCTCATACTCACTCACTGGCAGGTGTGTACACTGTGGGAGGTTTGAATGCTCTGGTTTTGTCTACATGGTTTCTCCTTGTCCCATTTTTCAGGGACCCATCATTGGACGACATAGTGCATGTTTTCCTCTTGATGGTTGTTTATTGTGAAGCATCGTGAACTAACCTGACTTGATGGATTTGTGGAGAGGCTTAAAAGGGGTCTGGGAAAGGGTCGTTTTGGTGAGTCTCAGTGTGCCCGCAAACACAAGGACAGTAGACAACTGCTTTGTCTGATAAAACCGTTAACATATTAGTCCTAGTTATTTTAAATTCTCTGTGTGATAATTCTAAAAGCTGTGTCATATCTGAGGTGGTTCTGATGGTTGCTTTGCCTCTTAAGACCATGTTTTTTCTTTGCCTCTTGGTATTCCTTGAAATGTTTTGTTGAAAGACATTTTACATCAGGCAATAGGAAGTGAGTTGTCTTGCCAGTGGTTTTCAGCCCCGGGCAAGTTCGCTATGGATTCAATGTGACGAAGAAATTGACAGCAAAACCTTCTTTGGGGTGAAAGGGTTTATTAGCCGGCTTGTTCTCCCGGGGGTAGGTCGAGCACTAGCGTCTCTGTCTCCGTCCTGAGCACTGCCCCGAGCTCTCTATATAGCACAATAATAGCTTATTGCCTAAGGGTGTGGAAGCGGTAGCCTAGCAACAGGCCAGTTACATCGTCAGGTGGTTTAAGTTCAGTGAGGATCCTGGCCATAGGAAGCCCAACTTCCCCACGTGAATAAATGGGCCTTTAGTAAGAGGACTAGGACTTATAACCTGACCAGGGGTTAGGCTGTGTTTAATACATACTGGAGTTCGTAGATGCTAGAGTTTTTACATTCCTCTCACGTCCCTGTTTTTGTCTTCCTCGGTACCTTGAGCTCCTCTAAGTATTCCCTCTCAGAGAGATTCTGTGTCTTAACACTCTAACCCACTGATACTCCAGCCCTACTGGTGTCATGGTAAGGTGTAAGGAAGGAGAAATGTCCTATAATCTTATGAATGAACCTTAAATTTTTACTGAGTCTCTCTCTTTGCTCCATGACCTTCAAAAATGCTTCCAGTAGTTTAGTTCTTCTTTTTAAACCAACCTTAGGTGAGAAAAGAAGTCTAGAGGGCACTGGAATAGGAAGAAATCTCTTCTCCCAGCTGGAATACAGTTCTGATTACAACTTTTCTCACAGGAGGGTAGGCTTTCTCATGGAGAGCTCTCTGGGTGTATTTCACAGTCATTTGTCTTCCTGCCTCTTGAATCATTCTTGGATCTTTGTGAGAATCTGGTGGATTTCCAGTTTATGGCTCTGGAGGCTTCTGTTCCAGGGGAGCAAACGTCAGCTGTGAGTGGATTTGCCTTTCTCTTCGGATTTCAGGGTAGTGAGTTGACCTGCAATTGTCATCGCAACGTCATTTCTTGTTTGGGTCAGTTTGTTCAGCTTTTCCTTGGAAGAATGGAAGTGATGACTTCCAAGCTCTTTTTGCAGATCAGAGCGATTGTAAATAGACAAATGGTGAGTTATTAGGAGACTTCAATTGAGAAAAATCACCAAGCATAAAACCATCCAGGCCGGTGTGATGGCTGTCCAGTGGGCGTGGCATTTTCTATGACAAGCAAAGGCAGCTAGAGCTAGAATTAAGAGAAAGGGAGGTGGGTGGGGAGAGTAAGTCAGGGAAGAGGGAAGCACCCCCGCTATCAAGGTGAAAGGATTGCAGGCTTGGTATCAAACAGGTGTGTGACATCCTCAAATCAGTCAGTAATTCCGGTCTGTCTTCAGCTGGTAAAATCAAAGAGGCGAGCAGCAGCCGCTTGAGCTGTTGTTAGGCGTCCCGCCTTTCCTTGTGGAGCTGCACCTCAGTGTCGTCATTGATCCGCAGGCTTTTGGCCTCTTCCCTCAGGCAGTGCGCCTTGTTGACTCCAGGAGTCATTCTCCTACGCGCCTGCGCGGCAGCCCCGCGGGCACCCTCTGCTCACACGCGCGTCCCCACACCTTCCTGCCCTTGCTACTTCGAGGCCACTTTGGCCGCCGAGCCCCCGCCGCCCTGGCACGCCTCCGGGGAGAGCTCGGGGAACCTCTTGGCCTGGGAAGCAGCGGGAGCTGGCGGCTAGGGCCGCCGGGACCAGCGAAGCGAGCCCGCCATCCCCACCCAGCCTCGCCCAGCAGCCTGCGCCTCCTTCCCCTGGACGCGGCTTGCCTCGGCCCCAGCGCCGCCGCGGCCGAGGTTCCCTGAAGGCCTGCGCCCTGAGGCGAGAGCACAGCCACCGGGGGTTCCTGCAGCGATTGGCCGCCGTTGGCTCCCCGCGCCCGGCGCTCCCGCCCCCCGTCGCACCCCCTGACCCCGCTCCGTAGCGCCCCCGGCCCTGACCGCGCCCACCGCCCGGATGGCGCGCCTAGTATTGTAAGTTTCCATGTGCTCCTAGGTAATTCTAAAATTGTAGTTTTATAGTTGAGATATATTGACATATAGCATTGTATTAGTTTTAGGTGTACAACATAATGATTTGATATATGGATTATACATTGTTAAATGATTACAACAAGTTTAGTT
>JAVSCE010008977.1:0-53986 GCA_032199065.1 Smutsia gigantea
TCAGCCTCTCCCATCCTTTCTTTTTTTAATACTTCCTCTAACATCTTCAACACATAATAAGTAAAATTAAGTAAAAGGAGGGAAGTATTTAGATAAAAATTAAATCAGTATTATGTTCCACTGTTTGAGAAGAGCATGTGAGAATGCAAGTGAATGAATTCCAAGTTTTATTTCACATATATTTAAAAGTGGACATTTCAGATCTGATGTTCAGAATATCCAATCCATAAACTTCAATGTTACTTTCACATCTTCAGTGAAAATTTCATTGTTCATTCGACACCACAGTCCAAGTAACATCTGAGATTAAAGCCAAATGTACCTCTTTTTAAGCCTTCTTCATTAAAAATATTAGAATATGGCTACTTTAATCAAGATTTAATATTTTTGTACCTGTGAATTCGAATTTAAAAAGTTATTGATGTATAGTTGATACATAAGATTATATTGGTTTCAAGTATGCAACATAGTGATTCAACAGTTACCTACATTATTAAATGCTCACCCCAACTAGTGTGGTTACTATCGGTCTACAGAGAAAGAGGTTCTAGAACTACTGATTATATGATGAATTTTAAACTTAAATAAAATGGGAAAAAATAAAATATAAAGAAAACATCACCACTCAACAGAACTAAACAAAGGTGATACAGTCGTCAGTCATTATTCATTACAGTTGACCCTTGAACAACATGGTTTGAAGTGTGTGCATCCACTTAAATGCAGATTTTTATCACTAAATATATTGGAAAATTTTTGGAGATTTGAGGCAATTTGAAAAAACCATTTTTTCTCCAGCTAGCTTTATTGTAGAATATTATATAATACATATAATATGCAAAATGTGTTAATAGACTGTTTATGTTATTGGTAAGGTTTCTAGTCAGCAGTAGGCTATTAGTGAAGGTTTTGAGGAGTCAAAAGTTATACACAACTTTTTGATTGTGTGAGCGTCGGGATCGGCACCCCAACCCCCAATGTTTAAGGGTCAACTGTCCATACAGACTCAGTGATTTTATGGCGATAGCCGGCAGAGACCTGCTCTGAGCGCCATCATTTGTTTGCTCTTCATCTTTACAGCTGTGATACTTATACCAGTGACACGCATCAATTATAGTAAAATTCCTCCACGGAGAAACAGTGATGTATACAGCTGGATTCATCTAAATGCAGGTATTGTACTAACAATAATACTTCAGTCTGACTCCTTCCTGGGGTAGGCTGAGGTATCTAACATCAGTCTGACGCCACACCCAACAGGTCAGCAATCATAAAACATACAGTTGGACATAAACTGAGCTTGAAATTTGGTATTCATGTGGAGCTGTTTTCAGACTGAATGTACTGCATAGAGACAAAATAGCCACTTAAACATTCACATAGCTTTTCTCACTGTGATTTCGACCCAGACATACAATACACACGGCACATGTTCCAGTCAAGAATTCCACTGACACAAAGTGCGGGGGTATCGGAAGATAGGAGTGAAAAGGAATTTAAATATATCTACATTTCAATTCAATCGAGTGCAATTTTCTACAGTGCCTACTGTGTATTAAGATCTTCTTGACATCAAAAATATGATTCTGAACAGCTGTCCCCAAAAAAGCTGATCGTTTAGTTGGGGAGATAAGATAAAAACTCAAATGCCTTTCTTACTTGGCTTCATTAAGAGAAATACTGAAGAGAGACAGAACTGCTGTTCACAGAGACGGGGGCAGGAGTCCAAGAAGGAAGAAGGCATTCCTAGTTGGGTCAGGCGGGAATCCAAGAACAGCTTCATGGAGGACGAAGCATCTGACATGTATGCACTTTACGTGCATGTGGGAAAGTGCAGACTCCAAACCGAATGGCACTCACGTGTGCAAGCTGGGAATCCGAGCTGCTCACACATGTGCAGGATTTGTGATGAACCATGGCCACACCTCTGGGCTGGCTACCTACCTCATACCGGGTGACACACACTGTCTCATTTAATCCTCACATTAATTTGGAAATGTTACCATTATTGTCCAGAAAATGAGCCTTGCTTGGAGAGGTTAAGTAGCTTGCAAAAACCACACAGCTAGTAAGTGGGGTAGCAACACTGACGGAGAGCAGTGCCCGCCACACAACAGGCCACCTGGCACAGTCAGTGCACGTGTCTTCCCCAACCTGGTTTTCAATCCTAGCATTCTCCTTTGTAATTATCCAGAGGTTTGTAGTGTTTAACCCGTTTAACGTCCTTTGGTTGTATATGGAGACTTTTATTGCTTCATAATGCGAAAGTTATCTTTTTATTATATTTCTGGGTTTTTTTTTAACCCTATATGAGACTTAGTAGAATTATAGAACTCCTTAGGGCAAAGAATTATTCACACTAAAATCCACATTAGCACAAGGTTGAGAGAAGCTTGTCCAAGAAAAGCAAGATATTAATATGGTCAAGTACAAATACCTGCAAAGCCAGGTGACCGGCTTACAGAGTTTTGACTCCAGCAAGGATTCCCCCAACTTAAAAATTCTAAAAGCTCAGTATTAACGCAGTTTGGCAACCAGATACTCCCCATGTCCACAAGGGCTCTCCTCTGATACCAGTGGTCAGGCCCTGGTGGTCAGGCCTCCATCTGCTGCTTCTGGGTAACTCGGTTTCACGTCCCCCACCATACACTAGACCCTCTGTGTGGCACTGCTGTACGTTAGAAACAGAATATAATGTCCTTGCACAGCTGGCCCATGGCCCTCAGAGAAAGTTTCCTTTCCTTGGCTGGATTTCCTCAGGTGCAAGCATTGTACTGTCTATGCTGCATCTTTTGCTCTCCTCTCCAAATCTAGAAATGTTGGGAAGAGAGCAGCCATCATAACATACAGGCATAATTTCCACAAAGAAAGCTGCTCGCTTTCCCTACCCCAAGTGTTTCCAGAAACATAAATTTACAATGAATATCCTTCCCATATGTGGCAGGATATGGCTCTAAGCAGAGTGACAACCTATCTCTGGTCTTGACTATTATTTGATTATTAGAAACCTGGGAACAATTTCCCCTAGGCTTACAACTGAGTGAGTCTTGGAGCAAGAAAGCCCAGAGAAATATAAATTATTTTTGGGGAGCTTATAATATCACCATCAGACTGTATGTTTAGAAGAGTGGTTTATCTCTAAATTGTAGAGCAGCGAAGTCATTTTCCTCTGTATTTCTGCAGACTGGATTGCTTGCCTTCAGATACCAATGAGGTTTGTAGAGGCTCATCCAGAGATTTTGCTCAGGTGTGTGCCCACTGAAGTAAATATACAGGTACTGCACAGGTCTGTGCAGGCATCAGAACAACACAGCCCGCGGGTCTGCAATACTGAGACGTCTTATCTTACTCCAGAAAGAATGGCAGTATCTGTGAGTCCTCAGATACAACATGCCATCTCTATTTCTCAAGCTAAATAACTCTCTGGACTTGTCCAGAGTGGTTTAGTACATTCACAAGATATTTACGCTAAGGTAGATCTTATCAAAATGAGAATATTCAAGAATATTTTGAATTACAACTCAACAATTTCTAGATAATTTGGGGGTCTATCAGAAAGAACTGGCACTCCCTCCCTCCCCTCCATGGATACCTCGGGGTTTGGCGTATGGAGACGTGTTCGCTGCATACCCCTGCAATCAAAAGTTATGTCCTAATGATGATGGATTCTTAGGGACATTGCTATAATTCATTAAGTGATGAAAAATGTGCTCCACTGATTGTTCTGTACTAGAGACCACGATATGAAGGACAAAGTGGAGAAAATTTGCTATTAATGGGCAACAGCAGGGAAGCAGCATTGATGCATGTACTTTCCAGACAGGCTTGGTTTTAGATGACATTTTATCTTACTTCTAAGCAGCTGTGAGAAAGTTAACCACTCTTTCTAAGTTTAAAGTGAGGAAATTAACACCTATATTAGTGAACTGTTGTGAAGAATAAACATAAATGATGATATAATGAGCCTGGCAAGTAATAGACAATAAATATAGTCACCACCTCATTATCTAACTCAGCGGTAAAATCATTCTGCCTTGATTGGCTAGATAACACCCTCTTTTTTCTGTTGCAATTCTGTACAGCACACCTACGTGTCACACAGAACTTGCTCTTTTTATAATCTTTTCTGGAGTCAAATACACTTTGGACATTTTTTCTGCCTACAAAATGCCACTGCTTTCAACAGTTACATGAAGGGAAAAAAATATTCTTGGTATCATATGTACCAGAAGCTATTCATTTTGTTTCTTGAGGTTACCTTGTTGATGCAGTTTATATTAGAGAAACATCTACCACAATTCATCTTAAAAGAAATCTACTTTTAACACTATTAAGGGATTACAAGAGTTTACATTGAAAGCAAGCTCCATGCCCACGAGCAGAGAACCTACCAGGAACTCACGTTTAACACTGAAGCATTTTCTGTTCACAGATCAAGTTTCCTGTTCCCTGACCACCCCAATTCAACTCCAGTTTAGCACCCGACTTCTTGTTACTCTGCAGGCTGTCTGGTGACGAGGCATTTGTTCAGGTTTCTCTCCTCTATTGTGCCTGGTTTATTTTCTTCTGGTCTTCCCGCTGGCACACTCAGCCTCCTGCCCTGATCTTTACGACCGAGACTCTTAATAACCAAGGCACATCAGATTTCCTCTCTACCCTCGCCGTGGTTCTGCGAGGTGATCCAAATTCTGATTATGGCAACAACTTGTTTTGCTTTGTTTCGTGTTTCATAAAATGAGCTTTGTCCAAACACATTGTGGGGCAACAAAATCCTTGTAACTATCAGCTGATGACTTACATTTGGCCTTTCGACACAAATTCCTGAGCTTCCGCTATGTGATTCCAGTGCTCTGGAGGGCGCAGAGATGCATGGACTGGGATTTGTGACCTCCAGAAACTTCTGACCTGTTACAGATTGGTGATGTGAATAGACAACCAACTGTAATATACTGCAGAAATTGTTCAGGGCTACAAGAGAGACAATAATAGTAACAGGAACAGTAATGACAGAAGCTAATCTTACGTGCTGTAAAAAAAGATTGCATGAGTTTATAGAGGAAGAGAAGAGGATTGACTGAGGGGTCTGGGCAAGTATTACGTAGGTAAAGGGCCAAACAAACTAAAGACAGGAGGACTGACAGCCGGGGAAAGGGTAAGGCTGGGAAAGAGTGGCCATCTGGAGAGAACACAGGTGCAAAAGGCAAAGGCATGGGGCGCGGTGTAGAGGGAAAAGGTCAGGAACACAGCGTGGCTTCACCTGGTGGGAAACAGGCAGACGCTTCCGGCTGTGCAGTGACAGGCGGTGTGGTGAGACTAGGGCTGATGTTCAGGGAAATTAACAGCAATGCGCAGGTGAAGACAGACAGCTTGCCTCGACCAGGCAGGTGTCCCCAGCTAGGAAGCCAGAGCGCCCCTCCTCCAGGTCCTTCCTTCCGTCTCTCCTTCGCCCTCCTCCTGGGCCGGAGTCAGATCTTCACAGAGAGCTGAGGCAGGGCCTGCACCACACTGAGGTGAGGCCCAAGAAGGAGGAGGAGGAGAAGGGAGGGGGCCGGGCGTGGGGGTGGGGGTGGGAGAAGCCCACGGAGACAGTGCCTCCTGCTGTCAGGCACTGCGTGGAGGGAGGCCCACGGGCAGCTCAGAGGAAGGGCAGCTTGGGCAGCCAGCCTCAGACCCCAGAGGCAGGGGTCCGGGCTGACTTTATCCATCCCAGCCCCTATGCTTTTGCACAGTGAAACTGCCGGCTAGAACCCTAAAGCAGAAGGGCCAGACTGGCAGACAGACCTAAATCAAAACAGACAGACAGACATAAAGCAGAATGGACACACTGGTGGACAGAGGGCCAGATCTGGGCACAAACTTATGGGTCCCACAGTGAATCAGTGGTCAGCCAAGAGGAAGAAAGGCATTAAAAATAACTCAGGTTTCCAGATCCAGGTGACCGGGAGGATGGAGTGAGGTGACGGAAATAAGAGGGCAGCTTACTTCCAGGGGTTTTGTTCTTGCTTTGGTTTGGTTTTTACAGCAAAGAAGAAAACAGAACTAAGAAGTCTAAAAGCAAAGACCCTATTAGAAATTGAATTTGCTCTAGTGATAGTGACAATAAACTGGGTAAACACTCCCCACCCGAAATCTGCCTGGATGGTGAGCCTTGGATCTAATTCAACAGTTGCCCCAACATCCCACACAATGGCTGGCACAAAACTGGTCTCCAGCAATGACTTGTTAAAGAGCGAACATCATCATATATATCTCAGCCTAACATGCATGGCCTCCAGGGACCCACTGGCGAACAGCGCTCACACCTCCCAGGCCTCCTGCCTTCTCGCCCCGTCCCATGGCTCTCAGCAGCCACGTTGCTCTCTCCTCCCGTGCCGGTCCATCCCCTCCCTCACTCCCAACACCCGACCCGTGCAGCCGCTTCACAGGAAACTGCCCAGGCCACAGGACAGTGTAGCCTTGGGTCTCCACCTGCACAGGATCTGTAGTTCAATCTTCCCTAAGCCTCTCTTCTCCCCAGCCAGGGATCTGGGAGTCCGTACCCACTGACTTCCCTTCCCCTCCTCCCACCACCACATCCAGGGGCTGATTCACCGGGACTCCACTCCCTGGGCAGGCCAACCCCATTCCCCCATCTCCACCCCCACTGCTCTGCATATGCCCAAATGTGGCCCTACATGTCTCCTTTGTATTCGTGCAGGGCCTCATGAGGACAAAACTGCTCCCTGGTCTGCAACCCTGCAGACCACGATCAGGATCGCCTTCCAGATGAACTCCCGAGCTTTCTCACTTCCTGCTCTCTCCTCTCTCTTCCCCCCGACCCCATTTTCTCTCCCCCGTTCTCTTGTCTTCTCTCTCTCCCCCATGCTCTTTCCTTGTAGTCCTTTTGAGTGACATGCCATTATTTTTACTTTCTTTTTTTTTTTTTAGTTTATTTTGATATCATTAATCTACAATTAAATGAGTAATATTATGGTGATTACACTACCCCCTTCATCAGGTTCCCCCACCCCAACCCCATTGCAGTCACTGTCCATCAGCATAGTGAGATGCCATAGAGTCACTACTTGTCCTCTCTGGGTTGTACAGCCCTCCCCGTGCCCCCCGAACATTACATCTGCTAATCGTAACGTCCCTTCTTCCCTTTTACCCCTCCCTTCCCAACCATCCTCCCCAGTCCCTTTCCCTTTGGTAACTATTTGTCTGTTCTCGGGTTCTGTGAGTCTCCTGCTGTTTTGTTCCTTCAGTTTTTTTTTCTCCTTAGTTCTTATACTCCACATATGAGTGAAATCATTTGGTATTTGTCTTTTTCAGCTTGACTTATTTCACTGAGCATAATACCCTCTAGCTCCATCCATGTTGTTGCAAATGGTAGGATTTGTTTTCTTCTTATGGCTGAATAATATTCCATTGTGTATATGTACCACATCTTCTTTATCCATTCATCTACTGATGGACACTTAGGTTGCTTCCATTTCTTGGCTATTGTAAATAGTGCTGCAATAAACATAGGGGTGCATCTGTCTTTTCAAATTGGGCTGCTGCATTCTTAGGGTAAATTCCTAGGAGTGGAATTCCTGGGTCAAATGGTATTTCTATTTTGAGTTTTTTGAGGAACCTCCATACTGCTTTCCACAATGGTTGAACTAATTTGCATTCCCACCAGCAGTGTAGGAGGGTTCCCTTTTCTCCACATCCTCGCCAACATTTGTTGTTGTTTGTGTTTTGGATGTTGGCCATCCTCACTGGTGTGAGGTGATATCTCATTGTGGTTTTAATCTGCATTTCTCTGATGATTAGCGATGTGGAGCATCTTTTCATGTGCCTGTTGGCCATCTGAATTTCTTCTTTGGAGAAGTGTCTATTCATGTCCTCTGCCCATTTCTTAATTGGATTATTTGCTTTTTGTTTGTTGAGGTGCGTGAGTTCTTTATATATTTTGGATGTCAACCCCTTATCGGATACGTCATTTATGAATATATTCTCCCATACTGTAGGATGTCTTTTTGTTCTACTGATGGTGTCCTTTGCTGTACAGAAGCATTTCAGCTTCATATAGTCCCACTTGTTCATTTTTGCTTTTGTTTCCCTTGCTCAGGGAGATATGTTCATGAAGAAGTTGCTCATGTTTATGTCCAAGAGCTTTTTGCCTATATTTTTTTCTAAGAGTTTTATAGTTTCATGACTTACATTCAGGTCCTTGATCCACCTCGAGTTTACCTTTGTGAATGGGGTCAGACAGTAGTCCAATTTCATTCTCTTACATGTAGCTGTCCAGTTTTTCCAACACCAGCTGCTGAAGAGGCTGTCATCTCCCCAATGTATATCCAAGGCTCCCTTATCAAATATTAATTGACTGTATGTGTTTGGGTTGATGTTTGGATTTTCTATTCTATTCCACTGATCTGTGGGTCTGTTTTTGTATTTTTACTTTCATTATGCCACTTTGCTCTCAACAAACTGTACCATTTATACCTTCTCCATTGCATCATTTTATTATTAATATCATTTGATGAGACTCTACTAAAGGCCAAGGATCAGAGCCACCAATCCCTGTATAGTTCACATATGGGATCCTGTTTTTTGCCCAGAAAGCCCTTGCCCATCTTCTTTCACCTAACTCTCCTACTCACCACCCAATTGGATCAAACAAGGCCTCCTTCTTCAGACAACCTTCCTTAAACCTCCCTCTGCCTAACGTGGGTGAACCCCATTAGACCCACAGAGCTTTGCTCTTCACTCCATCCTAACATCTGAAAGCAACGATGCGTAGTGGTCAGGTGTCAGGACCTGGGATCGGATTGCCTCAAACCTCAACCTGACTCTGCCTTTTACTAGCTGCCAGATCCCGGGCAGATTATTTCATCTAAGTTACAGTTTCCTCCTCTGTTAAATGGACCTAGTAACAGCCCAGAAGTAAAGTCCCCTTTGGGGCCTGGGGCACTGTTCAGCAGTCTGACAGACATTTCTGTAGTAAAAGTACGACTGCTCACACCAAACTGGGTAAAGAGGAGAAATCGCTCCACATAGGATTAGACTTTGCTGCCAAATGACGTTTGCAAACAAACATTCAACTTCCAGAGCTGTCTGGACTTTCCATTCTTCCAAACTGTAGATGAGGGATTGCGGCCCTGTGAGTCCTTTGGAGCTGCGAAGCTAAAAGAGGTGGGTGATGCATGGACAGCCCCTGGGATCCTCCGTGCAGGCGTGTCTCCGTGTTGGTATGAGGCCGGTCCTTAGGCACTGCTGAGGCTGTGCCCTCTGTCCCCAACTCTCCAGTGATCACTACCTGCCTTGGGACACTCACTCTTGTCCCAGATCTTTGACTCCTCGGTTTTTGCCCTAAGACCTGGCACATCGGAGGAGCTTGTACACTAAACTGGATGACTGAATAACAGGCACGCTTCAATAGACATAAAATCAAAGTTTTTAATTTCTCAGAATATTTAAGATCTGGCATTTCACATTTCACACTGTACCCACCCTGAATACCTGGGACATGTCATTCAGCCCAGTAGCTATGCATTGCTGAAGACATCATGATGCTTAACTTCACCAGGGCCAGAGTTCAAGTTTGTGCCTCCCTTAAATATCAATACAGGGAGGAGGCAGGCTTTTCCCTGTATTGATATTTATTTGGAAGAAAGAAAAGGTGTTCACTAAGCTGATGAAAACTTCTGCTGGAGGAAAAATCATCCTCACCTAATGCCCCATGATCTGTTCTTTCTCTGAAAGCTCTATGGCCTGCCCTGCTTTAATACCTACAAAAAAATGAGATTAGAGAGCATAGTCAAGGGACTACACCAGAAAATGTCTCAAAACAAATGCATTATAAAAGGGAACTTTTGAAATGTAAAATTATGAAAAAAACAACTACAGTATTTCAACCTACACAGTCTTTCTGGTGAATTTTAAGATGATCTTAGAAGATTTCCACACTTGGATCAGACACCATTTTCTGACTCTTTATCTTCCCACTTACAGAAAATAGAATGATTCCTCAGATTTTAAAGGTTTGGGTCTATGGGGCAAAGGAGATCCATCAACCTTTCCACTTAGGGACTTAACTTTAAAGATGAGCTCCATTACAAAATTCACCTCCCCAAGAGCATGCTATTTGACTCTCTACCACAGCAAATCACAAGATATAAGAATATTTTCTCTTCCAAAAGATTATATACATTGTTCTTCCATATCCTTGATAAAATGAAAGATATAAAGTATCTTCTGTGCACTTTCATTTCATGCTTCTGAATGTACTGGGTGCTTCAGAGCACATCTCTGCCACTTGAGAGCTGATATCTTTAAATATCCTTTAATATTTCTAATGGCAATAACATTTACTGATAATGCAAATATGTGTTAAGTTCTACTATGCTTAAGGAGGAGTTGTGCTTGTTATAAAATGAATAAGGCAGAATCCTTGTCCTCAGGATATTAATATTGTTTCCTCATAAAATACTGCACATAAATGTACCTCTTTAGATCATGTACATATGTGTATACACATGTATACATGTAATTTCTATGCACTAGAGACACATAGATGTTAGGTAGGAAGTTGTGACTAATTTACAGCTCTGCTGTTTTTAGTTCTGAGGGGCAGAAATCAATTTAAGAGCATAGGAAAATCTTTTCTCTGTCATTTAGAAAGCCATGTTTTTTTAAATCTAAAAGGATTTTCTCTTCTGATAATACGGTCAGAGTGCCTTTTCTTTTTTCTTTTATATTCTTTTCAAAAATCTGAAATGGCTTTTATTCTAAACCTCATTCTGAATCACTAGCGCTTCCTGGATGGGCCTCCTTCGTTTGCAGTCACTCTGCCCGCCGTTTCTCACGAGGGGAGCTGCTGTCCCAGGAATCACCCTGAGTGGCCAGAGCAGTTTGAAAAAGCCTTTCTCTCATCCGCCAAGGCATCCCTCACTTCCCCTACGGCAAACTCCCCACCCAGCAAGCTGCCGACTCTCCCCTCCTCCCGCGCCGTGTCTGTTCTTCTGCCCTGGCCTCTGGGGCCCCGGTCAGATCCGCGCTGGGACGTAGACCCTTGGCCTCAAGGCCAGAAGACGGACAGCTTGAGGAAGAGCAGAGTAGCACCCAGGGGTTATGGCCTCGGACTCCAACCCCTTCTCCGTTCAGATCTCAGCTCCCTGCCCTGGCTTCCCAACTGCGTGCTTTACTCACTCTTCTGCAGTTCACTCGTTCTGCTTCCTCTGGTCTTCTGCGGTATCAATTAGATTTGTTCAGTTGGAACCTGTGGTCCTCGCCAGGGCTGCAGGTGTGCATGTGTTTTGCTTACAGCCAGCACGGTCCTGTTCAGGGCTCTGCTCCCACCGGCTCAGCGACGCCCGGCACCCCCGCCCTGCCGCCTGCTTCCCCGCCCTCTCCGCTCCGGGGCCTGCAGCGAAGTACGCATGTGTACAGGCTGCCTCCTTTAGTGCTATTAAAGCATGTTCCACGTACTTCCCCACAAATGACAAAATCCACTCGCTCACTCAGAATGTCCTTCAGATAAAGTGGGACAAAAGGAGGAAGGCAAGGGGGCAAAACGGGAACCATCTGCCCTTGCACACAGCGGCCCGAGGGCCCCTGGGCGCCTGCACAGTGCCTCGGCCGCCTGGTTCCGCTTCTCTCCTCCAACCCGGCCTCTGAATGCTCCATCCTCCAGCCCATCGTCCCCAAGACAAAACGATAAACCAAAAGTTGGGGACTGGATATAGCGTGTCCCGCAAACTCATATGCTGACGCCTACTCCCTGGGTGACGGTTTGGAGGTGGCACTTTGGGGCGGTGATGAGGTCACACGGGTGGAGGCACCACGAATGGGATCAGAGACCCCACGCCCCTCCCACCACGTGCGCACACGGGAGGAGCGGCTGCCAGCACCATGGCCTCGGGCTCCCCCGGCCTCCGAGGGCGCTGTTCGTGCACGTCACAACTCGGCGGTATTGTTAGAGCGGCCTAACAGAACCAAGACACGAAATCAAGATAATTAGTTTGAAAGTGGAACATGACCATTCTTAAAAGTTCCAGAGCCTACTGCTGTGTTGTTCATTAGGGGAATAAAGGGGCACAGAAGTTCTCAATCATTAGTATCAGTTGGTCACGGGGATGATAGTACAACATGGAGAGTAGTAGGGTCATTGACTCTCTGACATCTTCCGACGTTGACAGACAGTAAGGGCACTAGTGGGGTGAGGACTTAATAATACGGGTAACGGTTGAACCACTTATATCTGAAACCAATATAAGATTGTGTATCAATGATACTTACATATATATTAAAAAGGCCCAGAGCTGGGGAAAAACAAAATGATGGGATCATGATTGGGAACCTTTGAGAAACAGAATTCTCCAGAAGAGAGAATGGGAATCATTCAGCTATATATATATATGTTTCTGGATAACTGACTACTAGGAAAAGTCTAACACTGAAGTTAATCATACACTGATTTTGGGAACAGGAAGGGAGAAGCAGAGATGGACTTGTCCTCTCTCTCTAAATTCCCATTCTCTCTTGCCACTACCACAACACCAGTGCCCACCTGTCCCCTTAGCTGGCTGGGCCCCCTCTGTCACAGCACTGGGCACTCTGGTTTGTAGTTGGCATTTTTGTTCCAAACCTCATGTCTAGGCTGTGATCTACTTGAAGACAAGGAGATGTATTTTCTTTTCATATCCCAATTGACAAAACAAAGAGTGATTAGGGGGCTAGCCCTGCCATGACGGGCACCCATCACCTTCCTGGCCACCCCAGCCAGCTAAGTCAGGCAGAAGGTGTGTTTGAAGTAGAAACGCAGCTTTTAGCAGAGACTCCTAGCTCCCCAGTCAAGCATATTATCACCACCATAAACACCCTCTGCATGCTGAGCGCTCCGCAGGTGCCTGACTGGAACCTGATGCTCTATTGATGTTTGTTGATTGAACGTTTTCATGCATTAAAAAAATGAATTGTTTGGCATGATTCACGAACAGAAGAAAAAATTCCATCAAAATTTATAAGCTCTTGGCCTGAATGCTGAATAGTTCTACAAAGGGCTTTCCTCAGGTCTAACTGGATTTACACTCCGGAACTCTCCTCCCTCTGTCCATATGCAACTATTCGAGAGAAAGATACCTAAGGAAGTACTCATTATTCTGTGTTTAATCAGTTTAGCAACAAATCATCATATCTCAAAATCTTCCTGGAATTGGGTTGAAAAAACTCAAGCTTGCCAGCATAAAAGAAGTTCACAAATTTTTCATCTTTTGTGATTATTCCTACCAATTCTACCTTATCTAAGGTGAAATGAAAAAAGCTTTTAATTAAAAAAAAATCAAAAGATACTGAAAGCACCTCAACTGTAATCATGTGTCTTCCCTAACTTCTACAAAACATCTTCCCCCAAAGTTTGAAAGGACACAATTTGTTTTAAATGACCATATATATACCAACATATTTGAGTGTATTCTGTTGAAAATGAGAATATACGCATCTATAGCCTTCTTATTTCAAACAGCAGGCAGAATGACTCATTCAGAAATTAAAGGGATCATGACATCTCTGTGCTCTCAACCCTCCCCTGAGTGCTCTTCACATTTTGAATAAAATGCAAAGTGTTTGCCATAGATCCCGTGTGCCCCAGTGAAGTCACCTTCGGCCCCTCTCCTCCCCCCAGCCACAGCGGCCTCCCTGCGTTTCTCCAGCAGACAACACGCCTTGCTGTCCCCCTTCTTGAGATGCTGTTAACCCGCATGCTTTTCCGGCTCACTCGCTCTAGGCCTCTGCCCTGACGGTACCCCAGGGGGCTCTGGCTCATACCCCTTTCCTGCCTGGATTCCTTCCTCCCAGCCCGGTGTGCCAAGTCATACTACATAGACATCATGCCATATACAACTATCCATTCATGCATTTATGGTCTGTCTTCTTCAAGGGAATGGAAGTTTCAGGAGAGCCTGATTTGTGTATGTGCAGCACCTAATAGAGAATTCCTCCTGAGCAGAAGTACAGAGGTTTAAAAGGAAGATTTCACCTTAGTAGTTGCAGCCTTCACCAAATGTTCTGTGACCACATGAAGAACCTGAGGTGCAAGAAGGTTAAATGGTTTATCCGAGGCCACAGTGGAGAAGCAGCAGAATGGGGTCGCAGGTACATTTACTTCCAGCCTAGCAGCTTTTGGTCTTAAGAAAAAAAAACAGGAAGAATAGGAATGCCCATGGCGACTTCTGGCTTTACAGATATATGCACTTTCTGTTTTCTAGAAAAGTCTCTTTATAAAAGCTGTAGTTGTTTTCAATGTTGGTTTATGTTTGTTTTCCTTCCACTCACCCAGAGTAAGTCCTAGTGTGACTTTGCAAATCCCAGAACGAGAAAGCTAACAGGGTGTGACAGCTGGTCTGTCCCCTGCCTGTCACATTCAGTGGTCTGTAACCGGGTAAATGACACAATTACCTACTGTAATTACTGCTGCTGACAATACAGTCTCCCCGGTGAATGCTTATGAAATTCAGAACTGCTTTTCTTGTCAATGTAATCAAAATTTCTGCCTACATTATTTCTATTAGTATTTTGCTAAGTAAATATTTAAAAATTAAAGCCCAAATCCAAGTGGACATTTATTACCTAGCAGAATTCAAGCACTACGTATGCACTCTACTTTAATCTAATTTATTGCATTGAAATGCAAATGTTTTAACAAAATTTTGCATTAAATCAAAATCTGTTCTCACTAGTTGTAAAGATGCATGGAATACTTCATAGAAAAGCAGATGCACCCAAAATCAGGAGAACTGAATAAACAAAGCCCCTGCCTAGTCCTGGCTGGTAGCAGGCTGCTGGGCACCAAACGTGGCCCTTACCGCAGCTACAGAAACACTTGGGGATGCACACGAACAACTGGAGAGCTGACCGCAAACCCTTTAGAAATTACAGGTGGGCTGGCAGGTAACCAATGGAAACACACAGGGATCTACTCACTTCACTTTTAAAGAAGTAAAATGAGCAAGTTCCCACTCTAAGACAGGAATTAGCAGACTGACCAGTTCAAACACAGCATTAAAAAGCAGCCATTTAGGAGAAAGCAGAACAAAATCGTTTTGCGAGCACATTCGAGGAACATACTTTTTTCTCCCTGCGGATAACGCTGCTACGTTAACAGAAGCATATGAGTAGCCAGCTGATTCCGATTCTGCAAATAAGTGGTTCCTGCTTTAATGATGCAATATATTCCTGGAAACCATACCAGGCCAATCATCATTAAACGAATGGATCATGTCCTTATTGGGCTCACATGTTCTAACACCGTTTGGCAGCATCAGCAGAAACCGATGAATAAATGGGTGAGAAGGTCAAAAGTAAAGGACACGTACTTGGTAACCAGTATTGAACGTGCTCTGCAGTGAAACCCAAAAAGGAGAAATGGGGGCTGATGCGTGATCCAAGTGCCCCACACCCTGAAACAGGCCATCGTTCATGACGACACAAAGAACAGGACCCGTCCTAACTTTTAAATTTAATGTTCTCTGTTCTTTGTGACAAAACTGGGGTAAATAAGTGCTGTCCAAATGTCAAGATGGAAGTGCCATATGAATACCAGGAAGGAGCAGTAAAGACAAGGACACAGATTTCCATGCACACCTCATATCTTAACGTACTCAGAGGACATCTTACATTTTAAAACACAATGTGCATTGTTCATAATACAATGGGTTTGTATCACTTTTCAAAGGAAAGCAGCGCACACCAGGAAGTCCTGCTCATCGTCTCTGACTCTGCAGGTGTTCGGTGGCCACCGAAGAGCCGCGCGCCCACCCGCGTGGAAGGGAGCAGAAGCCACACGTGGCTGCTGCAGTGCCACCCAGTCCCCCCCGATGCGTCCCCTGCAGCCTAAGGTCTCCGTGACTGAGTCTGCGGTCCTGCCCCGAACCCAGGCTCATGCTCTCTCCTGACCCCGGGGGGCCTCGTCTGATCACATCCTCTAAGTAGGTCCCCGGTGCTGGTCTCCGTAGCATCCCTTCATACCAAATATCTTGCATTTAATAATATTCATCTACTTGTTCACTAGACTTCTACCCCCTAGATGGTAAAGCCAATCGGAGCAGGAATTGTGTGGCTAACATGCTGCCCAGCCCAGGAGCTCATAAACTATCAACTGGATCATGTAACCTTCAGACTAAAGGACTTTTTCCCCTCATATGCCTTTCATCACACTTCACAATTCTAAATCTGAGATTTGCTGAGTCTGGAGACTAGCAAATACGCAGCTGAGAGATACAGCTAACAGCTTTTCTATTCATTGTATGGTAGCTGTGTACTATCAGGCTTCTATCTGAATGCAGTTGCATGTCAAGAGGCATGATAGTATATGTGTAAAAACGAGTCCAACAATATGATTTCATTCTACTGCATTAATTTACTTGTGACTGAGAACTATTTCTATACCAACAGCCTAAATTGCTACTTTCAAACTGAAGCATGAAAGGGTATAATTTCAGTTCACTCATATTAACAGAGTCCACTATAAAAGTAAAAAAAATTCAGGTTAGCAGAGTTTATTGTATCTGCAGAAAAATCACTTGGAAATCACTTCAGGAGAATTAAAACAAAAGTTATCAAAAACATTTTTCCTGTTGACAGGATTATCTAGTCAACAGAATTGCCTAAAACCAGATTGATTTTTAAAGGATTAAAATATGAAGACCCAGTTAAGAAAATACTGGGTTTAGGAGTAGAAACAGGGCGTGTCATCCCTGCAGTAATGAATCTGAGGCATGCACCTCACCAAGATGTCAGCGGCGGGCTGGTTTGGAAATGCATAGGGTGTCTCCTTCATGATCACGTATATTAATACAAAGTCTTCAGGAGCAGACTCCACATTTCCCAGACAGATTAGGCAGACAATGAAATGATACACTGGTAACTCTCTCTGGCACTTCTGGGTTAAAAGGTTATTTTCCTCATTCATTTGTATGAATATCATGGTAATTGAATCAAAATGCAGACTGAAAATATTTATTAGCCAATCATGTTCCCCGGACATCACCACCAGCCACAGAAGTGTCACATCTGACACTGCCACAGGTCTGGCACCACACTACAACTGTCGTTTCCTAGCCTATTAGTACATGAGGGGTTTTAGAATGTCAGTTTACTCTAGAAATTTCTCATCTGTCTTTGTCCTTCTGAAAACACATCCGCAACTAGTACTGACTCAAGTAGAAAGGATTCCTTTTAAAGAAACAGACCTGTTGGTTACACATCATAAACAGTGAACACCATTACTCGGTCCCATGTCACAGCCCCATTAATTACGTTGAGGCTGCTAACTTACCCACACAGAAGCAATGCCTATATGCATACTTGGCATACTTAACATTCTACCACTCTGGGGATATGTAACTTATATTGGCATAATCAAATAGGTTTGATATGAACAGGAAAATGCCCATCATTTTGGCTGGCATTTACACACAAGCTGTGTTTAGCTAATACTTGTTGAACATTTACAATGTGTGAAGTAATACAACATGTGATGTACACGGTACTTTGATGTAATTTTCACAATAACCCTATGAAATAGCTATTTTTATCACCATTTTATAGAGGATGAAAATGAGGCATAATGGCGTTATAAATAAATTCATCCAACATCATAGAATTTTAAGTGGGGGAGCTAGGATTCAAAGTCAGATCTGTTGCAATCCAAGCCTGAACTCTTAAATACGAAAATTAGTTAAGACCTACTTGGTCCAACTGATTTCATTTGAAATCATGCGTCTTATGGAAAAGTAAATGTGGTGCCCCTCACAGGTCGCAGCCATGAGGCCACACTGGACACTTGGCCACCACGGGTGCCCCCATGTTCAGTATCTCTCAGCAGGCCTTTCCTGTAGGTCTCACTCTGGGAACCAGCCTTCAGAAGTCAGAGGTCATGACCTGTTAGAAAGATCCCACTTTAAGAAGGACGAGGTTTAACTGACACATGTCAGCAGAACAGTTATAACAAAGAGGCTCGTTAGGAGTAGTAACAGGAAAGAAAGAGTCAGTTAATTAAGAAAGGATATGCCCAGAGATTTAGTAGTTTTATGAGCATTATTTTGAGTGCTGTTATATGAAACCAAGACTGGACTTACTTCCTGTTCTGAGGGCAAAGTAAGGGCAGGCTGGTCACCGACCCAAGATCCCAGCATCCAGTCCATCATGACCTCATCTGTGATGACCTCCTTGCCTAAGATCTCCTTTCTTCACCCAATTCACCCAGATTCCATCCTTCCCGGAGGACATCCCATCACTTACGAGAAGGTTTCTGGTCGAGACGATCCCTGTGGCTTCTCACCCTGAGCAGGGCCATGTCAGCTTCCATGTCTGCTCCCACTTGCTGTAACAGCTTTCTGACAGACTGAGCCCTTCGGGACTAGGATCGCTTCTGTCATTTCTCACACAGTGTATGAAGTGACATGTAGGAACGATGCTGCCCTACCGCTCTCATTTTCTTAAGACTTAAACCAGCAAAATTCACAACATAATGAATGAAAATAGACACTTATTAAACCTATTTTAGACAAGTAAATTAATCTAGTCATAAACACGGAAGTTTCACACGCTCTGGGAAAACACATCTAAATATCCCCTGGACCAAGAAGGCATCACTATGGAAATTATGAAGTATTTTAGAACTACATGACATAGAGAATACTACATATTAACGTTTATAGGATGTAGCTTAAGTGAAGATTAGACAGAAATTTATGGATTTAAATGCATTCATTGAAAAAATATGGCTTTCAAAACAAGCAGACCTGAGCACCAGAGTTTACCAGCCACGTGATCTCAGGCAAGTGATCGGAAATTTCAATGCTTCGTGCTCCTCACACAATGGGGCTGACAATACCAAGTGATTGATACTGTTTTGAAAATTAAATATCTTAGGTAAAGCATCTAGAATCACATCTCACACATTGGAGGAATTCTTTTTTAATATTATTGTCACTTCTGCATAAAAAGCCAAAAGAACAAGGTGATAAAGAGATGCTGACCAACGTTTAACCGACGGCATTAGCCCATTCACAGGAAGAAGGAAAGGGCTGCCTGATGCCTGAAGGAGCAGAATTCGACGGATTGTTCCTTCGATACCTGGGGAAGGGGTACACGGGCCGGATACCCCAGTGCCCCTGCCTTATTAGGATCGGTCATCAACGCCTTTGCTCTGTGACTCCATTATCCCTACAGTTTTGGACCAGAGGAGAAGCAGGAACCAGGCCACCAAAACCAGGAAGAGTCTCCTCCCATAGCCGATGGGATCACCAGGGAGAACTGTGTGTGTTAAAAAAATACAAAATAGGAAGAATAAGAAACAGGACAAGAAAACAGGAGGAAGAAATATGAGCCCATAAAGGACGAGAAGAAGGAAAGGATGCATACAGGCAAATCGGAAGGGTCTGGTCAGTAAAAGCCAGAAGACAAGACTGACTGACAGGAATGGCAACAGTGTAGATGCCGGAGCCCGGCGAGCATGGGCACTTAGGGGATGACTGGTGTTTCCACGCAAGCAGATTCAGAAGAGGAGAGAAAGAAGCCGGTTCACAGGCGGCAGCTATGTGGTAAAGGACGCCCGTGAAGCAGAGCATCGAACCACGCTCGCCGCATGTCTGTGGCCAGTCGGGATGGTGGCCTCCGCTCTGAAATGTCAGATCCTCAGAAACATTTTACCCAGTGTGATTAGGAGTCATGTGATGATGAGGAAGAGAGAAATCACAGAAGGTAATAAACACATTACCTTAAACACTTCTAACTCAAAATACACAAACGGGCACTTGTTATTCTCTGAAGGAGCCAAGCCTTCTGCTTTGAGCGCCCTCAGTCTTCCTTTCATAAATCCTGCCGATGGCACGTTCCGCCTGAGCTCCCGACTGGGTTTATTTAAGTGGAGTGAGACGCGAAAGACCCAGAACAATCTCAGGGATCATAGATTTCTAGGTTTTGTCTCAATATTTTAGTCCCCTTAACTCTACCTAATCTGATAACACATTTTTAAGTGAATTAACTGAATCAAGTTTTTCCTATATAGTCAACTTATCTTTTGTGTAAAACAACACTCTCCTTTTGGAAAATTGTTTATCTGGTGGGTTCATTTGGTAGTGACTAGGTTAAGGAGCTTCTACTGTATAGGGAAAATTATTACCTTTCTTCCTACACTCATACTTTCCTGTAAAATTCATTACACTAAGGTAAAATACATTCAGATATAATAAAAGGTTAACAGCTGAAAAGCTCTATGTTAAAATGAACCTTTTAATTGACCACATACCCTATATATTAACTCACACTGATCCAATTCCTTCCATTACACAACTTACAGAGCTACTTTAAATGAGAACATGTATGTGAAATATTCCAACAGCTTTCAAGCACTTTACAAAAGCAAGCACTGCTTATTGTTAGAGGGAAGAAGTATTCATGCCAGCTTATCACTTATTTTTAACTTTGTTTATCCAACAACTATTTATTGACTGCCCACTGTATACCGGCCCCTGGTATGCAGTGGTTATACTGACGTGTGTCCTGCACTCGTGGGGCTTATAACAAGGGAAACAAGAATTAAATAGTGGATAGATAGCCTCGGCAGGTGTTATAAAGGAAAAATTTAGGATGTTTTGTGAAAGAATAATGAGTAGACCAATACAAAATTGGGTCACCCCAGATAACCCTCTGGGATCTAAAGAAGGAACTACAGTCAGTCCAGCAAGAACAGGGGAACGAACTGTTGCCAAGCAGAGGGAACAGGGTGCACTGAGATCCAGATGCACCAAAGAGCCTCATGCGCCTAAGACGCGAAGGAAAGCAGGCGTCAGAGCAAAGGGAGGCAGAGGGCTGGCAGGAGATGAGACTAGAGGGGCGGGAGGAGCCGGTCACACAGGGCCCTTTAGGACGCAGTAAGCAGTGATGGGTATTGTACCCTAAAATCAATGGGAAGCCACCAAAAGGTACTAAAGAGTTGAAAAAAGTGACTTGCAGTGCGGAGAATGGGTTGGAGCAGGGCAAGTATGGAAACCAAGAGGGTATTGAAGAGACTGCTGTGAGCATCGTGTGAGAGGGGATGGGGTCCCTGACTCCATGGGGCACTGACAGGAGGAGACAGCATCTGTTTCAGAGACGGAATGGACAGACTTGCTCGTGTATCAGGTAAGTGTGGGGAGCAGGGAGAGGGAGACGCGTCAAGGCTCACATCCACACTTCCGGCTTGAGCAACTGGACATGCTGAGCTTGAGACACGCGGGGAACATTTGTGTGGAAATACCAAGAGGGCAGCGGTTCAAGGCAAAAACCTTTCAAAGACCGAGGTATGAAACCGAAATATGCTTCATGAGGAAAAAGCCACGTAAGAGTGAAATGAATCCTCAGAGAAATGAATTCCCAGTGAAATGAGTCCTCAGGGGACTAACCTCCATGTCCAGCTGATATTCAAAACCACAGTGATGGTGCTTCTGCACACTGTTTGGGGCTGTCAGGTCAGCACATTCTGGACCAAGAACTTACAAGACTGACTTGCCTCAAAGGCCTCTGCAAGGTTCCCTTATTCCCTCTACCCCTTCAGTCCTGGGCTTCCTCTAGTCCCAATGACTTTTTCCCTCTCACCCCAGAGAAGTTTCTTGCTCTACATATTTATGAAAGCATCCTTTCCCAGGTACTCTCTTCATTTGCAAACCCTGTCCATTTGGGAACTCCTGAAGCATCCTCTCCTTCCTGTAGTGTTTCTTAACCAATGAAGCAGAGGTGATGTTTAGATTTATTCTTTCCTTACCAGATGCCCAATTCCTTTGTCTTCTTGAATGCTCAAGAATCACTCGCTTCCATCCCTGTAATGCCTTTACAGGGCCACGGATAAACATCGGCACACCACAGGTGTCACTGAAGCCTAATGACCGTGGGAGGACTTTAAGATGTATACAGGTCATACAGAAGTCCTCGTTATAGCATCTCTATGATGGTTGGCATCGGACACCACCTGGTTGATGGCAGTTTAATGCACAACATAGAATTTTGAGAGGGAAGAGCTGAGTAGAAAAAACACACAGAAAAATTGATCATACAAATCCTAAGGCAAAAGCTAAATCTTGTAAGGAGAGCAAGAAACAAGAGAAGAGAAATCAGCAGAAAACCGTATTTTGCAGATATCCCATATTTTGAGTTGTAGGATTAACAACTCCGCTGCGGGTAATGGTGACCTCTAACTTTACCCAAAGAGCCGTGGTCCAGTGCTTGCTAATGACACTCTTGGAATAAGCCAACCGCACACTGTCACTTCCTCCACCTCACCAGGGTCACTGCCTCCAAGGACTACAGACTGGGAGGATGGCGCTCACCCCTCAGGCGGCCAGGTGGGCTGGCATGAGTTAGGAGCAGTCTAGGTAAAAACTAGCCAACGGAAATTTAATGTGATGCATGCATGACATAACATTACTAAGAGTCGCATTAAAATTTTTAATGAAATTAATTGGAATATATCTTACCCAATCCAATCTGTCCAAAGGATTATTTCAACATAGAATCCATATAAAGATATTGAGAATTCTTTCTCTTCATAATAAGTCCTCAAAATCTGGTGTGCTTTTCACACTTGACCACATTTCAAGTGCTGAGCAAATGCCCTAGGCTTCGGGCCAGCACAGCTCGCTCTCTGAGCTCCTCTCCACACCCTCGGCCCCTTCCAAACGGCTGTGCCCGACTGCAGGGAAGCAGAAGGTGGTCCCCACAGCAGGCGGGACTGCAAGGAATGCTGTGAGGGGATAAGCCATGGCTATGCAGATTCACAAGTCTGTGCAAACTGACTTCTGCTTTCTCTCACCCACACAGTTCGGTCCCATACCTGACACACGTGTGAATCACCCTGAGCTGACCTGGGCCGCTTGCTGTTTCCTAGTTACCAATCCCCTTCCTGGAAAGCTGTCCTATTTCCTTGCTAAATCTTGGCCTTTCCCTCATCTCTCACTGTCATGTCCCAGGTGCTTAGGCCAGAAATGCTGCCATGCTAGGCTCCCCACTTCTCTCACTCCCTACCCCCAAGTCCCAAGTGTCCCTTAAAGTGTTTGGAATCTGCCCCCCGTTTTCCATGTCCTGGGCCTGGGTCACTGTCACCCATTACCTCCTGGAGGGGCCTCCTGACTGGTGCTTGCAGTGCATTCGCATCTCCATGCAAAACACTCCAAACATCCTTGTGGGAGGGGCTTTAAGACCTAAATCACATCATGTTTCTCCTTTGCTGAAAACATTTCAATGGCTTACTACGGTTCTTAGACTCAAACCCAAACACTTCCCACAGGTTCAGACTGTGGTTTGGGCCCGTCCTACTGCTTTATCCCCACCTCACACCACCTTCTGCCTTGTCCGCTGTACTCCAGTCCCGCAAATACACTAACCGTTTCTGCCAGCTCCGGGCCCCCGGATCTGCCTGGCTGTCGTACCTTCTCCCTAGTGTGTATCTGTCTCCCACATGAGACTACGTCCCCTGAGGGCAAGCCCCAGTCTGGGCAGTTTATCACTCAGGGCTCATGCTCAGCTCAGTGTGTGTCGATGGCGTCACCAAGGAAAGGGTTAAGGAGGGTTTTCAGGACCCTTTAAGCTATCGTCAACATGCTCATCATAATTGCCATATGCTGGGCACCTAGGATGCAGCAGGAATAGGCGAAGCATGTTCCCGTCTGCACGACAGCGCTGCAAGGCAGGCATGTCACCCCAGCTGTAAGGGCGACAACGAAACTAAGACTGTGGGGCTGACCATGTCGCCCACCGTCACTCAGCAATTAAATAACAGAGCTGAGGCTTGAACCCTGATCTTGGCCTTTGCCTCATCCCTCACTGCAAATAATTAGTCTCTACAAATAATTATTCTGCCTCCATAAATTTCTGAAAACTTTAAGTTAGGCACTTAGTTTTTCTCATGTTTTGATAAAAACCGCATTGACAACTCACCATCCGTACGAGTACGCGTGGGATCAGTCCCCACATCCCGCCCTGGCGGTGGTTCTGCTGGCTCCTGCTGCTTCAGCTGCTATTTTGGGAACATGGTCGCCTAGCAACAAGCGTTATTAGACTGAATGATGCTCCAGATTGTATTTTGTGTGTTATAATATAGCTGACATATTATTCATATAGAAACATCTGAAGAACAAGGTGGGCCCATTTGGTGCAGCTTAATATAAAGCAGAAACTCAGCTATGAAGCATGACCAGTGAGGTGGACAGTTTCTGGTAGCAATGTTCGTTCGTTTCCAAATACTTCTCAGTCAAGTGTGTTTGGAATCCAACATGGCTGGGGTGACAAGGAGCTGAGGCTGTGACACTAGCACTGGGGCAGTTGGGAGCAGCAGGGTTGGAGAGAACTAGGTCCATCTTCCACAGGGGGAAGAGCTGTTCCATAGATGCCAGGTCCTACCCAGAACTCGCACAGCCACATGCCCTGGAGCCCGATGCAACTGAGGAGCAGACAGCCAGCCCCATGCAAAGCCATCACCACTGGCCAAAGCCCGAAACAAAGTGCTTAACTGAAAAATGGTGACTGTAATACTGCCACTTTCTTACATGAAAAACAAATTAGTAGGGCAAGTGTGTCTGATGCATATCCAAAGCGTGTACCAGGGGAAAGGCCACAGGGTCTCAACTCCTTGTCAGCTTGTCAGCTAAATCAGGTTTCTTTTCCCTCAGCTTATTTATGAAACATTTTATTTCTAGGGGTAAATAAAAAATTAACTGTAAAATTAAGCAAATCTGCTTTATGATAAAAAGGGATCTGGATGCACTGAGGATTGTGAAGTGATTCCCTCCTGTAAGGCACCTAGTCCTGCCAGCGTCCGATGTGAAGCCATCTCCCTGACGGCTTGAGATGGCTCTACTCCTCTGCTGGGATGATGGACCACGGACACAGAGGCTGGGCAGTGGGACCAACACATCCCTCTACTCCTCTGCTGGGATGATGGACCACGGACACAGAGGCTGGGCAGGGGAACAACACATCCCTCTACTCCTCTGCTGGGATGATGGACCACGGACACAGAGGCTGGGTAGGGGGAGCAACACGTCCCTCTACTCCTCTGCTGGGATGATGGACCACGGACACAGAGGCTGGGCAGGGGGACCAACACATCCCTCTACTCCTCTGCTGGGATGATGGACCACGGACACAGAGGCTGGGCAGGGGAACAACACATCCCTCTACTCCTCTGCTGGGATGATGGACCACGGACACAGAGGCTGGGTAGGGGGAGCAACACGTCCCTCTACTCCTCTGCTGGGATGATGGACCACGGACACAGAGGCTGGGCAGGGGGAGCAACACGTCACTCTACTCCTCTGCTGGGATGATGGACCACGGACACAGCGGCTGGGCAGGGGGACCAACACATCCCTCTACTCGTCTGCTGGGATGATGGACCATGGACACAGAGGCTGGGCAGGGGGAGCAACACGTCCCTCTACTCCTCTGCTGGGATGATGGACCACGGACACAGAGGCTGGGCAGGGGGACCAACACGTCCCTCTACTCCTCTGCTGGGATGATGGACCACGGACACAGAGGCTGGGCAGGGGGACCAACACATTCCTCTACTCCTCTGCTGGGATGATGGACCATGGACACAGAGGCTGGGCAGGGGAGCAACACGTCCCTCTACTCCTCTGCTGGGATGATGGACCACGGACACAGAGGCTGGGCAGGGGAGCAACACGTCCCTCTACTCCTCTGCTGGGATGATGGACCACGGACACAGAGGCTGGGTAGGGGGACAAACAGGTCACTCTACTCCCCCGCTGGGATGATGAACTATGAATTCAGGCTCAGTTTTCCACTGAATTATTTGATTGTCAATCTTCTAAAGGCTAATTACCAGAGACATCCTATCCAGACGAGATAAAGTGCACACATAGAGAACACTCCATACTCCCTAACTTATTTGTTATTCTTTAAAGCTCTGCTGTGATGTGCTCTGATGATCCTGGTAGCTAATCAACAAATATTTGCTGAATGAATTAATGGACCCAAACGTCCACTGGTACTCGTTCACCTCCCTAGAACTGTTCTGGGAATCAATCAGTGATGTCGAAGCAGAAGAGAGCAGACGTTTTCCCTGCCCTGTGGAGGGCAAGGAGCTAAAGAAAGATTGGCAGTGAGGAAAACACCTGGGAGGGTTTGTGCGCATTGCCTTTTGAAAGAAGCCTAGGAGGCAAGATGTCAGGGCCACAGGGGATGGGGAGGAGGCGCATGGAGAGCGCATGGAAGGAGTACTGTGAGACCCTGAAGATGGGAAAGAGCCAGCGGTGAAGAAGGAGAGGGAAGAACGTGTCCCAAGTGCAAGGGACAGGACGCCACAAGTCCTAGAGGAAGCAGAAAGTTGGGCTTTCTTACAGGAAATAAGAAGAGGCCAGTAGATTCAACATGAGAAGCAAAGCCTAGAGTGGAATGAGACAAGGTCAGAGAGGTAAGGACGGGCTGCATCATAGATTTGCATGGGAGCCACTGACCGGCAATGCGCCAGGGCCTAACATGGGACGGTTTTTATTTCAAGTGGCTGCTCTGGCCCCTGACTACAGAATGAACTGGACACAGCAAGAGAAAACATGGAAAGCCGGTATGACGGTGACATGAGGGTGACACAGACTCGCACAGTGGGAGGGACACAGGGACAAGGGTCTGGACTTGAGCTCTTAGTTGGAAAACTAAAATAAAAGACATGTAGGTGAATTAAATGTGGGGAGTGAGCAAGGACCCAAGGGTGGCTTCAGTGCCCACGGCTTTAGCAAATGGGTGGTGTCTGAGGAAAAAAAGGGTTAGATTGGGAGAAAAATGTTCTATTTTTCTGAATTCCAAACTCCCTTGGGTACAACAATCTCTTCTGCAGTTGAATTTCTTATTATGTGGTTGACCATGTGTTGTTGACACTCATTTCTGCAGGCACTTTAAAAATCTAGTACTTTCAGTCCTTCCCATACCTTTACAAGGTGGGTACAGGTTATCCTCTCGACCGAGAGTCAGGCAGGCACAGCGACTGGCTGAGCTTCCCAGCTGGTAAGTGAAGGGCCTCTTCTTCCATCCCTCACTTCCTGACTCCCAACCAAGGCTTCCCCTCATGTCTTTCCCCTCAGTTTGCATCCATCCTTATAACTTCATACAAGCAAATAGCCATGAAACATTGCTTATAACCGTCTAGCAATCAATTCATTTTATCTTTTATTAACTTTGGTTAATGAACCCACTGCTACCTCCTGTCATAGGTCACAAAGCCCCAGGGGTGTAGGTCTTGTTTATATTTGTATCATCGAAGGCATCTAACATGTATCTTCCAAATAGCAGCTAGTAAGGATTTAAAAACCCAACAAGTACACCAGATCCCACTGCAAACTTCCTACCATGTATCTCCTTATCTGATCCTCACATCGAGTGTGAGTATTATTTTCATGCCCACTTTATGAAGAGGAAACAGAGACACAGAGTTAAGTAAGTTGCTTCAGGTCATGACTTTAATCAGCTGCACAGTCAGAATCCAAACCCGGTGTCTGACTGCAGAGTGATGCTTGCAAGACTATACAGGTTCCTAAGTAAGAAGTAAAGAGTTCAACTTAAACAGGTCACAGAAAAACTTGAATGAATGTGTTACTGGAGACGGGTCCTTGGTCTTGTGAGAAAGAATTCAAGAACGGACCCAGAAAAGCCGTTGAGCATTAAGAATTTAGTCGGAGAATTAGAGTTCAGAAGAGACAAGAGTACAGGCCAGAGGGCTGGGGTGTGGGCAGACCCAGAGGGTCGAGCAGGGAACAATAAGGAGCCGTTTTTATAGTAAGGGAGACAGATGCTCAGTAAGTGGGGTTAGGCTTCAAAGGCAGCAGATGGACTCTTCCTGGAGTTCGGGCTTGGTCGACCCCACGCCAGGTGGGGGAGGGTTTCTGACTGTATTTAGCTCCCCTCGGAGCTGGCATGGTGTGGGAGGCATGAATTTTACTGCAATAGTGCGTGTAGAATGTATTTGGAGGTGAAGTAAGGTTCAACTTCTCCTCCCTGTTGGAACCAGCCAGTTTGGCGAGTCTGGTATCTACACCTCACTCCCCACCCTGCCCGAATGCCTCGCACAGAACTGCAGGATGTAAGCAAGCCTCTGACCCAAGTCGCCCTCCCTCGCCCTGCTTATGTCTAGCCATCTACCTACTCTAATGAATGGGGCTTAAAACCACTCTTGGTCCATACAGCTATACTGATGGCTAAATCAAAATACTGCTAGAACTCTTAATTTTCTCCTCCCTGAGTGGCCCTACCACTTAACATCATTCAAATTTGGAATGTTACTTAAACTTCTTTCACCTCACTTCCTTGCTATGTAAAATGGGGATGTCAATAGCACCATCTGAAAGATGGTTAATAAGATTATATGAAAAATGCGTACTAAGGGCCCAGCATTGTGCCCAGCACATAGTAGACACAAACGATGTTGGCTCTTGTTATCACCACAGTGCCTTATGTACAAGCACCCAATAGTTAGTGGTTCAGTGCATGTCTGGCTTTATGAGCTCTGCTGAGGAGGACATATCAAAGTGCAATAATGTATGTCCAGTCCAGGCATCTGGAAGGAATGTGAGGCTCCTAGAAACCCAAGCATGGAGGCAAATGCCAAGGAGTGCATAGCGGTCCCCAGCTTCGTTCTCCCTGGGTCTGGCTATGGCATAATCTAATGGACCTGAACTTAAGGATGGTAAGACTCAGAACCAAAGGTCACAACTACATTGGCTCACATATTTATACTCAGGACTGTTTTGCTTTCTTAAAATTATGGGAGAGGACAGCAGCCAAGTGTTCTTCCCTCTTCCTATCTCAGCAGAGTTCCTCCACGTACAGTAACTGAGAACTCGAGCAAGTCCCTCAGCTCTCGGAAACACAGCTCTCTCACCTGTCTGACAGGCTCGTCTGTGGCATGGGCTCGTGCTCAGTGACTGTCAGCGCGAGGGGGGCACTCACAGGATGACCATACACACACTGCCTGGCTGTAAGACCATTCCTTGAATTCTACTGATTCCAAAAACAACTTCAGAAAACAAAAACGCACAGATCATGTGAGTGTTCCAGCTGACCATCTGCATGCTCTCCTTCCAGCAGAGACTGGATACCAGCTTTAATTAACCGATTCTGGAAATATTAATGAAATTCACCAAGTGTTTCTCTGTGGAGGTGGAGACGAAAAAGACATAAAGCCTGTCTTCAAATAACATGTAATTTAATGGGGGGGGGGGGCAGACAGATGTGTAAACAACTAACTATAAAACCAAACAGATTTAATTAAGGGTTGTAGAAATGCAGATGAAGAAATCTATTGGTAGTGTCACACTGTGACCAGGAAGGTGAATATTAAATCTACCTGAGCTTCATACCATGAGATGCTAAATTAACTCACACTTTATAGCGAGACTCAAACTTCACAGAGGCAAGACCATGATCCCTGAGCCGTACAAAGTGAGCAGCATTTCAGCAAATAGAGAAAAAAGTGAAGAAAGCTGTTCTGGACAGTACAGACCACATCAGCAAAGATTTTTTTTGTCCTAAAACCTGCCCTAATGATATTGGGTGTGGGGGGGTGGGGGGGGAGCTAAAAATCTAGTTAAGGAAAGGAAAGGAAGCTGTGTCAGAAGGCGATTGAGAACACGGTTTTGTCTGGGCGCCCGGCTGCTTGGTGAGCACGTGAGCTGCTGCACCTGGTTTTAGGCACTTGGCTGTCGGTCTTCTCAGCTGAGACCAGAAGGGAGCCCGAGTCTGCTGCACGGGTCACCGTTCGGATGTGACCTCACTGTGTGGGCAGCAGCAGAGGAAGGTGACAGGGCCAGGCTCAGTGGCACACATGCTGGGCACACGGACATCTTCCTGCAGAGGGGCACGCAGAGTATTCAGGGACACTCTGCTGAATCCTTGCAAAGTTGAATATGCTTCAAACTGCATTCCTAAGGTCAGATTATGAGTTGGTCAATACCTCCTGCTTGTCTTCTCCCTCACAACTGCCCCAAAGGCTAAGACCTTCAGTTCACCCAGTTTGAGAATGAGGGCTGCAGCCAGTGACTCCAGTGCGCTAACAGTTCAGCAAAGCACAAGCCTGTGGACTGTAGAAGGGAGCAGCTGGGCACGAAGCTGGGAAGCCCGACGGCTCTGCTAAGGTGTGCACATTACTGTGCAGGCAATGAGAGGTCCCTGGAGTTTCTGTAGAGGCAAACTATACTGGGTAGGAAGATAAAGCTGTTGAAAGTTGAGGTCAAAATCATGAGGTGAACAATTAGAGTGAAATAGAATATCTAACACCAGCATGTGAAAACAGTGAAGGTTGGACTGAGACAGTGGCCGTGAGAATAATACGCCCCTTATATTTTTATAATGCTTTGCAGGGTATTCAGATCCTTTAATGCAGTCTTACCACAGAGCCCCACACTAGCCAAGCGATTCAGGTACATGAACCATGTAGGTTCTTTCTCTCTCTCCCTCCCTCCTGCCTGCCTTCTTTCCCTCTCCCTCTGCCCTCTCTCTGTCTCTCCCTCTTTCCTTCTCTCTCTGTGCCTATGCAGCATCTCAGTCCCCTCCCTCTGTTTTTGGAACATCACCCACTGTGTGAGATTAAATAGGAGGCAGGGCACCCCTCCCACTATGGAAGCCAAAAGGCGGCGATGCTTTCTCGCTGGCCAACCTCCCACCCAGGGAAAGTCCATGGCTGTGTGGCGTGCCCTGAAGCTGCTGCCCAGGAATCTGACCGCACAGTAGTGCCTGAAAAGTACAGGGACACTGGCATTCATTTTCAGGGCTGTGCGCCCCACAGCGAGAAGACAGCATCGTGCACCTGACCATCCCAAGGACACTGTTACATCTTCAAAGGCCCCAGAGATGCCGTGGTTGCTGCACATATTCTAGGCTGCTCCTCAAGCTTTATATATACTATTTGAGCCACTTAACACTTTTCCAGGAAATGCCTTTAAGACGTCCAGACTTTTTTTCCCTATACTTGCATCTAAGAGCCTTGACCATATAAAAACAAATCACATTTTCCCGCATTTGCTGATAAGAAGCTGAGATTCAGAAAGGTGAGAGTCGCCCGTGATCACAAGGATGATTGGGAGGCGGCTGCACGTGGTCCCACCACCACGCTCCACCAGTTCCCCGCGGGGCTCCTCAGATTCTGCACAGAGATGTCGGGGGGCTTTACCGCTGAGGACGGGAATTACCACCAACTGTTATGTGTGCAGGCAGAAGCCACACAAAATCAAAAGCCTCTTATGTCAGCCAAGCCAGAGCCTGCAGCCCCCAGCCGACTCCCCAGCAGAGGACTTGCTGACATGTGACATGGCCTCTCGCTCTGACCCACACACAGTGGAACCCCACAAATGGAACCGAGGGTTTGTATCAGCTCAGTGATCACATTCTGCGTAACATCCTGTCACCTCCTTACAGGCCACTGATTGCTACACCCCTTCGAAAGATATTACATCTATCAAGGAACAGACTGGCCATAAGAGAACAAAACAGGACCCAGTATGCAACTGCCTCCCTGCCATGGAGCTACTCTAGTTTATCCACACATTTGATGTGGTTTTTGGTCTAAACCATTTGTTCTGCCAAGAACTTTCCAATGAACTAAATTTTTAGGGGGTTTTAAAACTGGGCCACTATCTGATACTACACTAGAAAGACATAAAAAGTCTACTTATGACATTACTACTTAAGGTTACTGTAATTAAATTTCATAAGGAAAACCAATACAGCTGAGTTCAAAACGCAGTGAAGAGTCTGATGGTTCTTCTGGGACCTCAGTGTGGTTTGTGGGTTTAGTAGGGACAAGACTCATAAAGAAGCCAAACTTTTGACCTTATTCCTCTTTAAAATCTTTATGGCTTAAGATGACCATATTTATGATCACTTTAATGCTATAAATCACAGGTTGCAAACTAAAAACACTGTAATTTATGAGTCAGACAAATAAAGTAAATGGATGCAGCAGACTGGCTATAAGAATTCCAGTATCCAAACGTCTGCTTTCCTACTGGAATGGCTGAGTCTCAGGGGCTGGGAGGGGGCCGCTGTGGTGAGCTTGCAGAGCCCTCTCTGGTCCTGTTCAAAGGCACTCCGTAGTTGAGGCGCACTGATGATCCAGAATTAATGGAGAACAATCGGGACATGTGGGTGGAAATCCACATTTTCATAAAGAAATCTTTTGCCTAAATGTGGAATCTTTAAAATGTCCCCAAAGCCATGCACACTGCCCCTGAGCACCCACTGTGGTCGGCAGGTCACTGACCTGGGGCTCAGACACAGTCCCGCCGGCACGGAGCCTTCCTGGATGAAGGGGCCATCCTCAGCCCTGTGCTCCGTCACGAAGCCCTTTGGCGGTGGCAATCCCCCAACACCTTGCTCACAAATGAACTTTTTAAATAGCGCTTTGAAACTTACTGTCTCCTAACTTCCTTCATATTATTAAGTTCAGAATCTTTTAAAAGGAGGCAGATGAGAAATATACTACATCATCATTTGACTTACTATGTTTTGGGTAAATTTACAGTTCATTTCTGCATAAGTTTGTGTACTTGTGCATGAATTTGTTTTCACTAGAAGCAGCCAAGGAAAATATTTTAAAAATAATAAGTGCCCTAAACATTTACACCAACACCAGATATGAGAAAAGCAGCTCAGTCACTTGGTGGGGCAGTGGACGTGAACCTAAACCGGATCCCCTTCTCCTTAACAGACCGTCTGACTCTCCCTACAAACTCCAGACTTGCTCCAGAATTACTGGAATCAAATTGTTGCTCCTTAACAACTGGAAAAGAGATGGGAACTGGGAATCATTTTAAAATACAGTTTTGGACCATTCAATAGTGTTAGCTAATAATAACAGTGTACTAGTTTTCTACTGTCACTGTAACAAATTATTCTAAACTCAATGGCTCAACATAACAGATTCACGAGCTTGTACTCCAGTAGGTCGGGAGTCCGACCAGGTCTGATGGGCTACAATCCAGACATCAACAGGGCTGCATTCCTTTCTGTAGGCTGCTTCAGCTTCCTGAGGCTGTTCCTCTAGAGGCCATTCCTGCCTGTGGGCCCCTCTCCATCTCCAGAGCCAGTAATGTTTCCTGTCTCTGACCAGCCTCCCACAGCCACGTTGCCTTCAGACATCAGCCTGGGAAATCCTCCTGAGGACTTGGGATTAGATGGGGCTCAGCTGGACCATCTGGGCTCATGCCCTCACTTCAAGGCCATAATCAGATCTGTAAAGTCCCCTCTGCCAGGGAAGGTGACATAGTCACAGATTCTGGGCATCAGGACCAGGACATCCTTGGGGGGCCGTTACTGTGCCGGCCACAAAGAGGGGCAGTAACATGGCCATGTCCCGGCTGCCACGCTGGGTCCTTTGCATGGTTCGCCGCACTTGATTCTAAAATAATATCCTTCCATTTTAAAGATGAAGAACCTGAGGCTAAGGGGTTAGGAAAACACTCACAGTCACAGCTACTGGAGAGCAGAACAAGGACCACAGGCCAGGAGCCCGGAGGTGCTGGCAGCTGTCCACAAAGCACCACAATGCTCGGTGGAGGCGAGGACGCGGGTTGATCTGGACCCACCAGAGACAGGCTCTGTGGACCTCTCATCCATTTCCTGTTTGGTTACTGTGACTGCATCTCGTTACATTTAATGGACATGTAAGCACAAGTGTATTGTATAAAAATGCCTCAGGTGGTAACTTAATGGCTATGATTTCATTCTAGAAAAATCCTCAAATCAGTTCTCATTAGGACACACTGAAAATCTGCTTTCAGGAAGCTCCGAGAGTAAGAAATAAAGCCATTCTGTCCTCTTTGAAAGGAAATACCTACATCAATTGTTTAGAAATATTGTCAACTTAGTAAACACCTTTTCAGGAAAAAGAAAAGTAACATAAAACAAAACAAACTAAAGCACTGACACTTGAACAGCTACGACCAGGGAGTGGGTCTCCGAGTTCCCTACAGGATTTTCTGGCTTTATCTTCTCCATGCGAGTCACATTAAGCTTGCTGTTATGCAACAACATGCACTTGTGTACCTACTTTCCTTCTTTCTGAAATGCTTTCTCACTTCTTCCTCTCCTGAAACGTCTGTCCACCCTTACAAACCTCTGTTTAAACGTCACCTGTGATGCCTGTTGGACGCACTGCCTCTTCTGGGCCACCCACGGCTCTCTGCACACCTCTGTCTACAGAATGCACCACCCACAGTTCCTGCGATGGTTCCTTCACACTGTCTCCACCACTGTCAGATTGGATAAGAAGCCTACCACACAACACAGAAAAGCTTTGCTATAAAGAAATGTGAAAGAAATGTGTGGCATCTCGTGAGTTTTACACCGTTACTCCCAGTTCTTACACATTTTTACTATTCTCTCTTACTTCTACTCTTCAGCCTGGGGCTTCTAACTGCCACCTCACAGAAGGGGTGAGCTTGCGACAGAGAATGTTTAGGGTCTGCCGCAGGCAGCCTGGAAGATGCCTGCAGGGCTCCCCCCACTCCCGACAGGTTGGGCCTGGTGACACACCACAGCAAGGGTAGCAGAGGTCACTTCCATGGTGAGGTCACAGAAGGGGTGATTCCTACCCTGCTAGCTGGCTCTCTCTTGCTGGTCTTGAGGAAGCTAGTTGCCGTTCTACAAAGGCCCATGGGGCAGGAAGCTGAGGACGACCTAAGGTCAGCAGTCCATGAGGGCTGAACCCATCAGTGAGCTAGTGGGTGGGCTTGGAAAGAAACCCTCCCCAGTGACACCTTGATCGCAGCCTCATTAAAGAGCCCAAGACAGAGGACTCAGCCGCGCAGGTCCTGACCCTCGGGCCCTGAGACAACGCACGTGCTACTGAGAGCACCAACTGTGGGAGTTATTTGTTATAAAGCAGGAGATGACTAATACAATGTTACTCTCCTTGATGAAAGAACTTTAAGTAAAAGAAAGCCTCTTACATGATGTCAGCAGTTATATGAAGGGAAGTGCCAATTGCTAAAACAGACGGCGACAGAGAGGCTGTAAGTTGCAGCCCTGCAGGTGGTGGAGGCTCTGCCTCACCCCAGGGGAGACCAGGCTCTAAATCTGAGGAAGAAACCCATCCTGTGTGCAGACCTGGGACCTGAATGTGACCCCACAGAGGCCCCAAGCCTGGGGAGGGAGGAGGGCACTGAGACGAGGAGGTCACAGTCCCGCTGCAAGGCTAGAAAGCAGCAGAGACAGGGATGCACTCCGCTCCCTGAAACGCAACAGCGAGGAGGCACGGGGTCGGGGGGCTCACTGTCTAAGCCAACAATCAAGGAAGGAAATGAAAAGCGTCTGCCGAACTTCTGCTTCAACAATCCCGCCCTCCACAGGGTCTGTTGCTAAGACACCACTATTATTACACTCCTGGCATGTATTATCTTTTTATTTCCGTGTGAGTTTTCAGCTCTGTGCTTTTCATATAAATGCCTCAAAATAAAACTGAAATGATACATCCATTCAGGACAAAGGTGAACCAGGCCTTAGTAACTAACCCAGTCAGCTAAGGAGGCCACGCCAGTCATCCCAGCGCCTGGTGAGCTTTCACAGAGCCCGGCATGGGGACACGTGCCAGGGGTGCACTGACGATCATATACGGCCGGGCAGAGGTCACAGACAGCACGACAGCTGCACGAGCTGCCGCACAAAGGCTGTGACAAGCCTAGGAACAGCAGCCTCGGGGCTGGTGTGTGTGTCCACTCCTCAGCAGATCAGACAGCACACACTCTCCCCAAGCTTTTCATCTTTAGAAAGGCAGTTGGGCTCTGGGTCTTTGAGCTGACTGCTAATTGTCTGCATGCACATACGTGTTTCAGAAAAGAGATGAGCATGTTGACTTGGCCTCCTCACTAATGCACAGACACGTCTCACTTCTGCTCTCTGCAAGTTTCCTAAACGTGGCCTGAAGTTCTCCAAATATTAACTCTTCCTGGTAACACAGTGTATGTTCTTCTAGAGATGCTTCCTTGTTTATTTGCTTGTTTAAAAATAGCTTTTCATCATGAAGTCTGTGTGTCCTGGGCTTGCTGTTTTCATTTGCTGTTGTGACCATGTTTGTGTTTCCAAATTTCTCAGTAATAAGTACACAGTGTCATAACATACAGTGAACTATAGGGGACAAATAAGGCACCTGTCAGCATTAGGGGCCATATTTAAAATTTTTTAAATGAAAGCTGTCTGATTCTCATGTTTTATGAAATACACTGCAAATTCTTCATATTTTGCAATGCCGATTTCAGGGAAAGAGAATTGACAGTGGTCGTTCAGGCAGCTAGCGGCCAGATGGTGGGTCGTCTGCTGACTGCGATTCTACAGAAAAGACACCCACATAGAAACATCCGGGCTCACCGAACCTGCCCTGCTTGAGAACCGACCAGACTCGCTGATTCCACAGAGCCCCATCCCCGCTGCAGGCACCTGGTACCTGCAGCGGGGCCCCGGATGCAGCTCCTGACCCCGGGCTTCCTGAAGTGCTAGGAACTCCTAACAGAGTTTTCGGACTCCCGGGAAAGCACTATTCAGTAACACCAAGGTTTCTTTTTTTTTAAGCCCCTATTCACAGGGGCTTAAAATAAACAGTTGAATAAACAATAACACCTTGATTCCAGCAAAGCTACTTATTCTACGAAAACTAACAACTCAGCTGAAAAGTAACCAGAGCAAGTGCCCAGTTGACAGGGTCCCGGGGCACCTCCAGAGGGGGCAGCTTGTCTGCTCCTCATAGTGACAACAGTGACCACCATGTGCTCAGGCTTCTGTGCCGGGCATTTTGCTAAAGATAAAGTGCCAAGGCACAGAAGCCTGAGGGAAACTTAGAGGGAACAACCTCTCTCGCTTAGGATTTTTTGAGAATGCTGATATGCGTATTTTCACCTCCTGTTCTTTACCATTGTTCTGATTTGGATTTCTTGTGGCCCCTATTTCCTCTGCCGCTGCCCACAGTGCTCGTCCTTTTTGTATACAAGCACTTACGATCTGTATACCAGCAACTATCATAGTACACACACAATGAATGTCTTCCTGTGTACTTGCAATTTTGATATATCCACCCAGAGCTATTTTTAAATAACTGCTAATAAAGTTATTGTCCAGCCATACAATAAATTACCTACCTCAATTTAAATTATTTTTGGAAGAATGTAGAATAATAAGGAACAATGTTATTCCTGCCCTTCCAAAGTCTCCTTTCTTCAAGCATTTTAGGTCAATAACTTTGCCTAGTTTGGCTTACGGGGCCTTAAAGGACCACGCACAGGGCAGCTGTTTGAGGAAGCACCACACGTGAGCTACAATGGACTTAGCATCTTCACTTCAGCTGCCCAGAAGTAAATCCTTCTGTGCAACATTTCATGCACGACAACAGTATCCAAGACTCTTTAAAATGCTAGGAAATCAATGGTAAAGAAGAAAAATGTGGAGAAAAATTGTCATCATAAAATTCTTACAAGTCTTTCTACATCACCACCAAACTGATGGTGGCGCCTGATGGTGACACTGATAAAAAGACCAGCATGACCGCATTGGAGGAAAGGGAGCGACTGAAACAAAAAGACCATAAACTAAGCATCTGGAGCATTTAAGGCTATAGAAAGTTAAGTCCTTTCAGAAGTGAGACTCCATGGGGAACACCAGCAGAGGTTCTTTGTTTAATGACAAAAATCAAGTATGTGGTGGAGTTCTTTGTGCTGGGACACGATGTGGGCCTCCCGTGGTACTTGACATGGACCAGAGCCAGCTCAGAAGGCCCTGGAGTGTCAGACGCGGCCGGGTCCGCAGCAGGCATGCTGAGCGGGCAGCAGGAGGCGCCACTGGGGGGACCCTGCGAGATCTCCTCTGCCCCTGCTGCCCCTGCACATGCCCCACTGGAGAGTCATTCCCAACGTTACGCTGAGATCAGATGTTCGGTAAGAGAAAGGAGAGGGAAGAGCTTGGGGGAGACTGGGCCTTACTGAGAGGAGGTCCCTTCCATGGCCAAAGTCCAGTGAAAGGATGCTGGGCACCGTACGAAACGAGAGAAGGCCTCACTGTGTGGGCCTACAGGAGAGCTGAAGAGCAAAGGGAAAGTTAGGAAGAAAGTGGGCATTGTGCAGTTTTGCCCGGGGACCCCCACACAGAGCTCCCAGCTACTGACATCCTGGGGTAGAGCCCTTTGTTGTGGGGCTGCCTCAAACCGATGTCCTGTGCGGGACGAAGGTCAACAACTCGGTTGGGAGGTGAGCAGAGAAAAGCTCCCAACTGGAAGGGTCCCAGAAAATAAGAATTTCTTTAAGAGGACAGCTAGTCCAGTAACGATGCTCCAGGGTGCGGAGCAGCAGCCCCGGCTCTGCCCGTCCGGTGCCACTCGCCACCCTTCTCCCCACAGTGGTGACGGACCACACGGCCTCTGACACTGTCAGACAGACCCTGGGTGGGCAGCAACACGGCCCCACCGGGAAGCTGGCCGAGACCTTTCACCCCTTCTACCGGCCTCCCTCCCTACTCTGATACCTATTCCCACTCTAACGGGCCGCACAGCACTGGGCGATCACAAGCTCAACGCCAGAGAATCAGAACTCTGCCTTAACTGTAATAATCAGAGCAGAGAGACATCTCAGGGGGTCTGAAAGGAAGGTCTTTTCTCTCAAAATATCTTTATCCTTTCGTAATTCCAAAATTCTTAACTCTATCTTTGTTTCTAGAGATATTTTATTTTTTGTTTATTACACAGGAACAGTTTCAAGAAGAGATGCCCCATAAGACCCACTTTATTACTTATGCGAGTAAACCAAGAAAGCCATTAGTCCAGATATATAATCAAGAAACTCTGATATGCTGCAATCAGAAACATGGACAAATGGGCTGCTGACATCTCAGCCCATGCGACCCAAGCCCTTTCGTTTCTCTCCCTCCCTTCCCCTTTGCCCTTTGTCTCTTCTCTGAGTTCTTCCCTCCGCTCCTTCTGGCCTCCTGCCCGCCAAACCGACACCTTCTCTTTTTCTTCCTGGCAGGGACACCCATGCCTCCCTTGAACAGAACAGCAACGAATGCGAGGAGAGAGACTGCAAAGCATTAGCTAGGAGAGAAACACCCTCACTGGAAGAGCGTTTATAAGTTTAGAGGGGCATAAACTGCTACTTCACACCTGCAAACGGTGCGGCTGAGTCACCAGTGTGACTACAATGGAGTCAGAGTCCCCAGAAATGGCGATTTATCTTCCTTCTCCTGGCTTCTGATGTAGCAGTAGTATTACAAGGTCTGTAGGGGAAACAGTTTCTCTTAGAGTTAAAGCTAATGAACTGAAACAACCTATAAGAAAGGCAGTTTAATTACTGAATATTATAAATTGAATGATGTATTTCTCCATAAAACAGGAGGCTTTCCCCCTCATTTATTTTTGTATGTTTGCAAATTAAACAAAGAGTAAATAATATAAGAACTAAGGATGAGGAAGCTTATCTTCTGGCACCTTCTGCCTCCCACTAACCACATCATCAGGGCAAGGCAGTAAACCTCTCACAGCCTGTTTCCCTATTAGTAAAAGTTAGGAGAATTCTTCCACTTCCAAAACTATATGATCATGGGGAAGATATAACCCGATATCACTCATCTAAAAGTGAAAGAAAAAATCACGCAATTCTACTGACTATGGAAGGTAATTACTCTGTGGCATACATAATTTCTAAGCTGGAGCTTCAGGGTTATAAAAGCAAGAGGCTTCCTTTATTGATCGAAGCTCTTGACTGTAAAGTAGCAGGCATTGTCTGGGATTCTTTTTTAAGTGAGAGCATCTAGGATTAGTTTTCGGATGGGTAAGTCAGCTTGAGGTCTGCTGGGTACCGTGTGGGGAGTGTCAGGTGGAAGGTGATACGGCAGGGCCTCGTCAACAGGAAAGAGCAAAACAAATTCAGAACTCTAAAAGCTCAGCCACAAACCTAGGGAGTGGCTCTGCAGGGCGTCCTGGCATCTATTCCAAGGATTACTGCTGCAAATACGTAGGGTTTTGCTTGTGAAATTCAAAGAAATCCCAATCTTTGTCAGAGAAAGTAATTCCTACTCTGATCTTACTGAGCTCTTGAAAAGGGAGAGCTTCACTGTCACCAGCCACAGGGCAAACCCCCTGAAGAGGCGCAATTTCTTTCTCAGCCTTTTGTACAGATGCTAATGTTTAAAGTGGGGAGGGAAGATTCAAAGAGAGAGAATTTACACTTACATTTTCTTTATAGGAATGTGGAATCTGGCCGTTTGGAGTCTAACAGAAAATGTTTGCCAAAGATCACCTGACCGCGGACTACAGAATAAAACCCACGTTCCCAACGTGGTGTTTTTATGTTTCTTCTATTAAGAAAAAGGAACCCAAAAGAGTGCCTTATTTCACACCCAGATTTCCTCAGTCCTCAACTATTCTAGCACCAACGTCTCTCATGTTCTACAGGTAGGACCGTGCAGAATATGAAGTGAATAGGCCGTCTAACCCCAGGACCAAGTGCAGGCATTACTGACACTCAAAATGCCTCTTACAGGCTCAGGGTGGCCCCACAGGGCGTGATGCTTCAACAGACACACAGAAGCAACACTTCCTCAAGGGAGCCACTCAGCTGACTTCCCAGAGGTGAGAAGGAGCTCAGTTCTCTCTGACATTCCCAGGCCCCAGCACTCCAGAAGCTCCTTCTGAAAACCGTCACATTATCTATGTCATTATTCCTGTGCCCCAAATCCACTGTCATATGAAGGAAATATTATTAAGGTTTGTTTCTCAGATTTACCATAGAATTCATACAAGTGTTGAGGATTTGGTTCTTCAGTTTTTCTCTCCTGTCCTAACAGGGAGTATAAAACTTCACCAGAGTGAACGATCCTTTCTTTAGAACAGACGCATAATTAACTACCCAATCAAGAAGATAAACTTTGGCTTATGACTTGTTGTGTCATAAGGCAGCATTGGTGGCATACTTCTCCCTCCCAATAACCAGAATGAAACTTAAAAGCACATCTAAGCACAGGAAGGTTTCATTTCCTCAACAGCCCTTGCTTACCTGTACACGAATAATCATCGATCCTGATGTACCCGGCTTTGCAGACGCACATGAAGGACCCCGGGGCATTGACGCACATGGCGTTCTCGCGGCAGTAATGGCGCCCTTCAGCGCACTCATCGATGTCTGTGAAGAAAATGTAGGGCATGGAGGTCAACAGTGGCCAATATTCTACAGTTTCTCTGTAATTTTCCTCTGTAGGAACAGGCCAATAGACTGCTTAAAAAGCATTTTAAAATTATCCAAAACCCATCCTTTAATAGGAATATCTGATGCTCAAATGACAGAAACCATGAAAGTCGTTTTCCATCAGCTCCTGCCACTGTTTCCAGGATGTCTGTGTATTTCCATTTGTGTCATTCTAAGTATGTTGGGAAACTTCCGGTGCTTTACCTACATGTGCTGGATAAAACCAATCAGAAAGTGTGACTGGGCTCCCTTAGAGCCTTGGAAACTCCAATAACTGAGCCAACCATATATTATTTTTTGATTCACTGAATACTCTGTACACTTTAGGAGACGCTGTAAGAGGTAAATAAAATATTCAATATACTCCAGAACTTGAATAACTTCACTTAAATATATGAAAGCAATGACATGTAGCTTATTAGTGATACAAACTGAGCAGGCCCAGTAAGAGTCTGAACAGGGATGAAGTTACAAAAAAGATCTGGTATAAATGAGAAGCTGTGAAGTGATAAGATCGTATTGAAGAATTTCCATAGTAATTCACATGCCAAGTTTTAAACATAAAGACTTACAAATTCTAAGCCATAATAGGCACTAGTATTAACTGGAAAGAGTGAATTTCGACAATAAAGTTGTCCCCATTTTACAGTGCCTCTCTGCACGGAAGGTAAAGTATCTCACAGGTGTCTTATCACAATGTAACACTTTTTATTAAGGACCTCAGTGCGCCAAGCAGGCAAGAATTCTGCCTTCTCAAATACCTGTGGAGACCCCTCACAGTAGCACTGTCCTCATTTGTATTTTCCTGAGAAAAGGATCAATCACAGGAGATAATCAGGTGACCCACTGCTACATAAGTCATGCGGTTCATAAAACCACAGCCATGTCTGCAGTCCGGAGAGGGTCAGAGGAAGGCAGTGACGTGATCTCAGGAAGCTGTGTCCTTTGGCTACAGGGCTCTTGGCGATCTTCTGAGCTGGCTACTTATTTTACAATGGAAAAGCTGGCCCAGAAAGACTCAATGTTCCATTCAACTTCGAACTGAAAGTCACCTCAATAAATTACAAACCTCTGAGCACACAATCCCCTCCCACTTTGGCCCCATTTTCTGGGCTTTCTATCCTAGGACCTCACTGCTCTTCCCTCAAGGTGTTGTGGCCACATAAGCTCCTGGTCCTTCCTTCGGGGGCACTGGACCCCCCACACCTCATGCCTTCACATATGCTGTTCTCTCTACTCTTCCTCTCCCCATGACCTCCCCAGGGGGGTCTTGTCTACCTGTGGTTCGTCCCTCAACAGTCTGTGTGAGTGTCTCTCTGTGAAACTCCCCCAGTGACATAAAGCACTGCCTGTTCCCCGGGAACTCTGTAATGTTTCCACTGCAGAGTCACCCACTGTAGCTTCACTAAGTTTTGTAAGCTTCTCCCCAGTAAGCCATATATGCTCTTCAAGAGTAGTGATCACCTATTCATGTTTCTTAACTCTGGCTGCACATTTTATTTGACAGGGATGTTTTCAAAACATCGGTTCCTGGGCCAACTCACAACCCCCCGCTGCAATTCTGATTTAATTGTCTGTGGTGGGACACGGACAACGATTTTTTGTTTAATCTTCTCCATGATGAGTCTAATGCAGGGATCAGCAACATTTCAATGAAGAGCCAAGTAGTAAACATTTTGGGCTTGGGGGGATCACGGCATCTCTGCTGCAATTTTGACCCTGTTGTTCTAACAGGGGAGCCACAGTAGTACTGAATTAGCTTTGCCATGTTCCAATAAAACTTTATTTATGAGAACAGACAGATGGTGAATCGGATCTGGCCTGCAAGCCACGGTTAGATGACCCTAGTCTGATGTATGGCCAGGGTTAAGAATCACTGAGTATACAATTCATTTTTGTTCTACAATACCTTGTACTACGTCTAGGATATTATGAGGTCTGTCTTGCCTGAGGGTTTCAGCCCTGGGCAGGTTCACTATGGATTCAGTGAGACCGAGGAATGACAAAGGAACCTTCTTGGGGTAAAAGGGTTTATTCCCGGCTTTTTTCTCCTGGTGGTGGGTTGAGCACTGGACTCACACCGCTTCCAGCAGTCTGCAGGTCCTACATCCTCCTTTGTGTCTGCCTCCGCCCGGAGCACCGGACGGGGCTCTTCATACAGTGACTCAGTAACAGCCCATTGCCCACAGGTGTGGGAGCAATGGCCCAGCAGCAGGCCAGTTACATCATCAGGTAGTTTAGGGTCAGGCGAGGATTCTGGCCACAGAAACTTCCATTTTCCCACAGAGTCAATAAATGCTACAGAAAGAACGAATAAATACTTCAAGGCTGGTTCAAGCAAGATCTAAGAGGGGCTCTCAGCATCTCTGACTTCTAGTCTAACACCCTTCTCACGACACCATGCTATTGCTAAATGCTGAGCCGGAAATCAAACTCCAAATGCCCTGAGGGCTACGATGAAAACTCATTTGCTTCCGAGGTCTTGAGATCAGACAGGGATCACACGGGATTGTCAGTGTGCTCAGCTGGGTCCCTGGACTTGAGCCCTGCCCCCCTGAGCAGGTGCCATGGGGAAGTGGAAGTTACTGAAGGCAGCTGCAGGGCCCCCAGGCATAAGCTCCCGCACTAGAGGCATGGCGGTGACGCGGCCCATGCACACAAGGCCCTGAGACCCCGCCTTTCAGGATGAGAAAGCCGTGATAACAAACGCAAGGGGGCGAACACATCCTGGCTGTGGGAGGGAGAATGGTCGCGTGCACTGGGCCAGCTCCCCAACAGGAGAGCAGCTCCCGGGGAGGGACCATCGCTCCTGGTGGTCAAGGAAGCAGCTTCGACGCCTGGACCGTGATGGAGCCCAGCTGGAGCATCAGTGACCGGAAGGCGTCTCCCTCCCTCCAGCCGCCTGGGGAAGGCAGCCCGCCTCCGCGGGTACAGCTACTCACGCCAGCAGATCAAAGGCTTAGGTACATGTGCACCCAGGCTCTCCCGAGAATGCTTAAGGAATAGGAACTCTGAGCGAGCTAGCACCCTATGGCAAGAAATGGGGAGAGGAGATGGTGAATTAGGGTTATTTCTGTTCATGTGACCTTATGTGCAGCCATAGTTATTAGATAATCTGGTTTATAAGATAAATAAGAAGCTTTGTGAAAGGTAAGGCGGCCGTCTAAATACTGTCTCTACCAGCTGCCTGTGGCTCCGTCTACACCGCAGACGCTGGCAGTCACCAGCCCAACCAGCTTTGTTTAGTACATGTTCCCCTTTTAAGCTGTCACGCCATCTGAGAAAACACAATGTAGTGTCATAAAGCAAAAACAAGAAGCCTATTTAATGTGGAGCCTTTCAGGAACTTGAACGATGTGGGTCACATGTAAGCACCGGATTAATGACCACGAGCTATGAAGCGTCCAGCCCATTTCCTGGAGCAGCCGTGCAAACGGAACACACCCGGTACCAAGACCATCACCCCAACACTGTGCGCCAACCTGCCAATCACCTGTTTAAGTTTCTCATTTTCCATTTTCAGAAAATAAAGGGCCATGTTTCCATGCTATAACTGCAAAGCTACAGAAATGCCATCTCCATTCCCACGTGCAGACACTCACAGGCACAAACACAGCACGACTGAAAGTAACCTGGTGGAAAACCACGTTCAAAGTTAGTCCAGGGTGTGTTTTTATTCCAAATCCCCATTCAAAAACTTAATGTCAAATTCTCATGACTCAGCTCAATTCTCCACCCACCTGTTGAATGTTCGCTATGTCCAGGTCCCCTCCCTGGACCCTCAGCCCTGTGATGGCTGCAGGGGTGGGTGGAACCGCGACCACAGGCAGACAGGGCCGGGGACAGAGATGTGTCAACGTGGCTCTCAATTAAGTAGAGAGCTGCCTCCGAAAATAGCTTCCTGCCCATCAGAAGTATTCAAACAGGGGCTGGACATGCTGCAGAGTCACACAAGGATGCCTTGCTGGACGATGTGGATTTTCACATCCCTTCCAAAACTTATTACCAGAGAGCGAAAGCCCAGCCCTGCCTTAAAGACTTCCAACCAGGAACGGGTAGTAGCATCATCCCCACCCGTCAGGCCCCTTCTGTGCTTTCAGAATGCATTTTACAAACTGCTGCCTCCAAGGGAGGTTCACAGTGCCTTGGAAACGGAGTGCTACATGTCCAAATAGGTTTCAGGACCATTTGTTACTATTTTTCCGTGACCCGCTCCTTAAAAGTCACTATATACGTGAGTAGATGAAAAGACAACAAATGAAAAATGAAAAAGTGAGTAAATGAAAAGGAAACAAAGACAAATTTTGGCGGGTTCTTTACCACTTAAGTGATGATGCTATTAGAAGATGCGCACTCCATAACAGGAACACACACAATGTGCATTTAATAGGGAGCCACCAGGTTTTTTTTAACATAGGTCTTATTTGTCCTGACTATCTATTAATGCAGAGCACATTTGGGAATTTACATTTGGTGATATAAATAATTTTATAACTCTTCCCTTGCCCAACCGGAGTAGTAATGAAACCAAGAAGCCAGGATGTACTTAAACGAGTAACACCATATGGTCCTATATGTTAAGAGCCCCCCACATCCCCCTAAAAGTAAAGCAAGCATTCACTATGAAGACTGGCATTGAGGGGAGACTGACAACTACGTGCAGGGAGACAGGGACACTCGGTGCCATGGCATGGTGTGAGGCGGACGTGGAAGCAGGCTTGACATGACAGACTGGCACAAAGCTGGAGGCGCTGCCACAGAAGTTCCCTGTCCAGCAGAGATGTTCAAAGGTGAGTAGAAGTGCGGTGGAGATTCAAGTCCGGCGTAGGCAGTGCCGGCAGCAGAAAGTGGAAGGCTGGGGGAAAATGGATTTTCCACTGGATTGGAGTTTGTGCGGCCAAAAAGGGAACTAGAGCTACGGACTGGAGACACCGTGTGAATGTACACAATGTCCAACAGGAGAAAGGGACCTTCCTGGCTGCTACAGAAAGACATTAAAGCATCTAGAAGGATGGGGGTGGGAAGGTGGCATCCAAAAATAAATGTCACGGGAGGTGGTAAGCTGGTGCGACCGCAGAGTTGATAAGAGAGGTACAAGCAGGTGAGGATGTTCATGAACTAGTGACAGTCTGAAACTGAGGCAGCTACTAAATCTAAAGTAACTCCCACCTAGTTTCTCCATATTGCTTATCAGTGTCTGAAAGTATTCTATTAAATTGTTAATAATGTCTGTTATCTTTTTATTGGAATAGAAGATTCAGGACGGTACAAACTGTTCTAGAACAATGGCTGGCCCTCACTAAATGTCTGCTGAATGACTCTGAACCCTTTCATGCCTTTTCATTTGGAAGGAGAGAGGACAGGAATCCTTGTTCACACTGGTCTGACCACAGCTCGACTCGGCAGAGTGGACCCTGTGTCTTCCCAGGGCTCTGCCCAGGCGTTTGGTGGACTTGGGCTTTTAACGTCAACAGTGACCATCAGCCGGGTTGGTGCCATCAGCTCGCACAGTGGGAACATCATGGTGGGAATAAAGAAGCCTGCATTCTAGGCTTTGGTTCTAGCAGAAACCTGACAGGCATCTCATCTCTCTGGACCTTAACTTCATCATCTATAAAGTGAAGGCTGGAGGTTTCTAAGGCATCACCGGCCATCACATTTCACAGTCCCAACAGGGAGAACATGACTCGGCAGGATTTCGCAGCACACACTCTCATCCTTCACCAGATTTAAAAAGCAGAAGTAAACTGTCTATGCTACTTGAACAACTTCTCTTGCTCTGGGATAATTCAAGCTGCTCTATTTTAGAAACAGGAATTTGTAAATTTATAAATTCCTTTTTATCCTATCTGCAAGCGGAAGCTTTGTAATTATTCAGAATCACAGACTTGCAGACCTCAAAGGAGTTTTAGAAACCATCTAACTCAACTGCAGTTACTTCTAACTAAAGAAACAGAGGCACAGAGCTGCCGGGGACAAAGGTGTGGAAAGGATGAGGTCATGAAACCTTCATGAGCACATCAGAAAATTTGGACTTCATCCTGTATGGAATGGAAAAGGCTTTGGGAGAAGAATAACTGAATCAGATTTGTGTTTTTGAAAGATTCCTCTGGCACAAATTCACAGAGTTACTGAGTAGCAATCGTAACAGAAACACTGTTGCCAAACCCCAGGACCCAAATTAAGGTCCCCTTTGGACTACCAACTAAGTCCCCGGGCTAACATCGGGGCAGCGGGCGCTGGGCATGCTGCCCCCCTGCTGTGTGCTGGCAACACAGCCCAGCTACCCCAGCGCATGCCCTGTAGGTCGCTGATGCTGTGTTTTAAAAGTCTGGTGCACTTCTAGGCTGCGGTGATTATCTCCATTTTGTCCCATAAAAGGATTATATTAGCATGTTAATGAACACTAATGCCTTCTTGCTCAGCCAATAAAATCATAAAGTTATGCAGCTCAACGGCAAGGACTCCACATATTGAAGAAAAATGCAAATCGGTGGGAGCTGTTGCTAAGTCTCTGCCCACCAGCTGTGAGAAACTGGCTCAGCAAAGTCAACCAAGGCATCAGAAGCCTGGTAATTCGCAAACCAGGGAGAAGACTAGGTCCTGAGAAACGCGAATCTGGAAAGAGACTTGAGAGTAACATTTGGGAAGATAAGAGCATTTTTAAAAATAAAAAATTTGCAAGTATAAATAGGCTGTTCAGTGGAAAAATTAGTAAACAATAAATTAAAAATGTCATTTACAAACAGACTAACATTTAAGGGAACTGCCAGCAATCATGTTTTAAAGTCAGTGATATTAATGAGCTTGTTTACCAAATATTACTTTTTATGCATTAAAAATGATATCTGTCATATGCTAATAGACATGGTTTTTTGACATCTCAGAATGATAGCTATACATTTCCTTCCTTCATTTTTTTAAAATTCATTCATTGTAAACTGTATGATACATTCTTCAAGAAGAATAACGGCTCCAGCATTATGTCAGTTTTCTTGCTACTTTGTAGAACATATTATTCCTGATTTTGGGATTCCTGAATTAAATCCATATATACACGGGGAGGGAGAGAGGGAGACATGTAGTAGGAAACATCTGAGGCAGGGTGGAGAGTGGATCATCAGGCCACACCTATGGGGAAAGATGGGATAATCTGGAACACTAAGGGGCCCAGGAAGCAAAAGCATGACTAGTTGATTCATGTAAGTGATCTTTGCTGAATTTCTATCACATCCAAGGAATTAGCCTTGACACCCAAGGCCCAGCCTTGAACAAGACAGGTATAGTATCTGTCTTTGCAGAGCTTATGGCCTATCTGATGAGAGACAAATAATGATTTTTTTAAATGTTATGGGAATTTGATAAGGACAGTGCCACCTGGAAAAAGGAGTGAGGGCTCCAAATCCAGTCTCAAAGGCAAGGCAAAGCTTCCAGGGGTATGTGACATCTGAGCCCAGGACTGAAGGAGACACCAAGCCGGCCAAGTGAGGTGGCAAAGAAGAGAGCTTTTCAGGCAAGGGCACTTTGTGCAAACACTGCAGGCAAGAGAAGTAGATACAGTCCAAGAAAACAACAGGCGGTGTGGCCAGTGGAGTCAGCAAGCACAGTAGGGGTGCAGAGCTCCTACACGCCACATGAAACCACTGGATGTTACCCTGGGAGCAATGGTCAGCCATGAAAACTTTTAAATCAATTTTTAATGTATCATATGTGCACATGGTATAAAATGTAAAGATACAGTGGAGTGCACAATATAGTAAGTCTGACCCTCAGCCACTCAATTCCCCTCTCCTAAACCCCAAGACAACTGCTGATAGCAATTTCTTGTGCGACCTCCCACAGACGCTCTGAGCTCACAGAAGCACATGCATGGCGGGTGGTGTGTGCTTCTACTCTGAAGGGCGTTAAGCAGAGGAATGAGATGACATCAGTTGCTAAGCAACCTCTTTTTCCTGCAAGGATGGATAAGAGCATGGATTACAGAAGGGCAAAGGAGAAGCCTATCTGGTTTGGGTTCCTGTCTGGGACGGTATGTTCTGGCAGAGTACGAAGAGAGCATGGTGGTTTAGGATATGTATTAGGCTCTAACACTGATTGCACTCTAGGATTGACCAGATACCTGGACACCTGCAGATGGAGGAGGGGAGCTCTCAAGGATAATGCCTCCTTTTTTAACTGGGTGGATCTGTACTAGAGGGAACTGGGGGAGTGTCCTTGGGTGACAGAGGAGTGTGGCTTTAGATATGTTGAATTTGAGATGCTTATGACATATCAGAGGAGAAAGTCCAAGAGTCAGTGAGACATGTGGGCTGGAGCTCAGGATGGGAAGTCCCACACGGAGGAGGTAAGCAAAGCATGTGTGAGACACATCGCCCAGGGAGAGGGGCAGAATGGAGGGAAAATGAAGATGGAGCCCTGGGATTTCAGCACTGAAGGGGCAAGTGAAGAAAGGTGACTGAGGAGCACTGCTTGGAGAAGGAGCAGCAGAGCCAGGAGCGTGATGGAGGCAGGTGAGCAGCAAGACGGCAGTCAGCTGTCACCCCCTCTTCATATGGGGCAACTCATATCTCCCCAAGACAGAAGTCACCACTCAAGTTTCCAGTGTTCTGGGCAGCTAGTGTGCAGGCCTGTAACCCAGGACTGTCATCGGGGTGCTCATGCAAAAGCTTCGATGCGGAAGAGAGCCCGTGGCTCAGCCAGGGAGCGGGCCTTCTGAGCAGTTGGAGAGGCACTCAGCACATGGGGTGGCAGTGCAGGGCTTCTGAGCCCAGGTCTGGGCATCGCTGATGAGCATGCAATACCTGAATGAGCTGTGCTGCTGAAACTGGGAGGCAGAGGCGCTGAACTGGTACCTGGGGTAGGGGTGGTCCTGGCCGAACATCAGCTAGCCTGTCCTCCCACATATATTGTGAACCGCCTAACATCCTTCAATATATTCTCTTTCTGCTTAAACTACCAGAGTGGATTCCGTTGTTTGCAACTGATACCTGATCAGTATAATATAGTATGATGAAGACAGGTAAGGAAGTGTTTGAAAGAGGGAGTGATCAATAGAATTGATTGCTGCCTAAAGGTCAAGGAAGATACAGGTTGAAAGGTGTCTGACTTAACAATGTAGAAGTTATCCGTGACCTTGGGGATAAGAGATGGAAACTCTAGACTAAGAGGGTTAAGGAGAGCATCTGACACTGAAATGGAAACAGTGAAAACAGACCACACCTGTAAGAAATGTGGCTGTAAAGGGAACAAGGGGCAATAACACCAAAGCTAGAAGGGGATGTGGGATAAAAGAGAAACCTGAGCAGATTTAAATGCTGACAAGAAGGAGCAAATAGAAAGAAGCTGAAAACTGAGTTTGGGGGATGATGGATGGAGACAGTTTCCTCTGAAGACAGGAAGAGATAATGCTCACTGCTCAGATGGACCCGCTACTCCTGGGAGGCGGGCTAGCCATTCACTGAGAACGGGGAGGAGGAGGAAAGGGTGGGTGTGAAGCACGTGGGTTTAGGAGGTCCTGGTCCGCGTGGATCCGTGGCAAAGAAGTTACCTGCTGAGAATGAGCCAACGCAGAGTCAGAGGTCTTCAGGGACAGGTCTGAAATCATCGCAGGAAGGGAGGAAACTGGGCTGGGATGTGCAGTGACATGCCAAGCCAAGTGTAGCCCCCGGCTAGGGTGGCGACCGCACACGTCTGCCACTTGACACTTCCACACACACTGATTCCCAGTGCCTGTGCATATGCGTCATATGTTAATTCTCATAATAACGCTGGTGGCCTGGGGGGTAGAGTTGCCTCCAGCTCCTGTCCACAGCCAACAGCTGTTCAAAGCCTAGAGGTTTCCCAGACGATTGCTGAAAGTCAGTGGTTGGCAGATCTAGAGGAAAAGCACTCCATGCAACCCACTGTTCCTCAACAGGCTGGTCCCTATCTTTGCAGTCGAATCTACCAACACTCCTGGATTTAAGCCTCCTGCTGCAGACAAACTGTACATCAGCATTTTAAAATATTACACACTTCCGGGAAGATGGCGGTTTGAGCAGGGCGGCAGAAGTCTCCTCCCAACACTATATTTATCTACGACAACACAGCAAATACATCTATTCCTAAAAGAGAGACGAGAATACAGAGGAAAGTGCACAGCGTGCAGCTACACCCGAGAGGACTCGGCACCCCAAGAGGCGGGTAAGATACGGAGCCGCGACCCGGCGGGACCTGAGCCCTCCCCCACCCCAGCGCACCGGCGGGAGGAGAGGATTCAGAGCTGGGAGGGAGTGGAAGTACACCCCGCGAAGTATCCAGCCCCGGTGATCTGCGCGGGGAGCGCTGACCCACATTGCGCAGTGCAGCGGAGATTGGAGAGACAGAGGGGCAGGATCTGAACGGGGAACATGCCAGGGTGCTTGCAGCCAGCTCCTGGGAAGGGAAAAAAAAAAAGCGCGCGCTTTCTTCAGCAGTGTTAAAGAGACAGGAGCCCAGCGGAGGAGCCGGATCGCCCCAGCACACTCAGCCCAACAGGCTGGGAGTCCGGGGGAGTTTCAGACGCCTTAGCTGGCGACTGAGGAAGCGTAGCCATACTTACACTTCTCACTGAGATCAACAGCCTCCTATTCGTTCCGACCCCTGCCAGAGCGATAAAGGGCCCTGTGGAGCAGCGCAGTCACAGCTATGGAATACTGGGGCAATAGCGCCACCTACAGCATTCCCACAGAATCTACGCCCGGTGGGCATTTTTTTTTCTTTTCTTTGTTTTATTTTGTTTTTTGTTTTGTTTTTGTTTTTTCTTTTCTTTCTTTTTTCTTTCTTTCTTTCTTTCCTTTTTTTTTTCTCTTCTCTTTTTAAAGTCTTAAAGAGCCCAGCTGACATACGTGGCAACCATCAGTGACCAATTCTATAGCCATGAAAAGACAGAGGAATATGGTTCAGACCAAAATCAACCAGACAACCCCAGAGAGGGAGTCTGAAGGGATGGAAATGCACAGTCTTCCTGAAAAAGAATTCAGAATAAAAGTCATAACCATGCTGATGGACCTACAGAGAAATGTGCAAGAGCTGAGGGAGGAAGTGAGGGAACTGAGGAAAGACAATGCAGAAATCAGACAAGCGATCGACGGGCTTAACAGCAGAATGGATGAGATGCAAGAGACTGTTAATGGAATAGAAAAAAGAGAACAGGAGTACAGAGCAGCTGAGGCAGAGAGAGATAAAAGGATTTCTAGGAATGAAAGAATATTAAGAGAACTGTGTGACCAATCCAAACGGAACAATATTCGCATTATAGGAGCACCAGAGGAAGAAGAGAGAGAAAAAGGGATAGAAAGTGTCTTTGAAGAAATAATTGCTGAAAACTTTCCCTCGCTGGGGAAGGAAGTAGTCTCTCAGTCCACTGAAGCTCATAGATCTCCCAACACAAGGGACCCAAGGAAGACAACACTGAGACACATAATAATTAAGATGGCAAAGATCAAAGATAAAGACAGGGTATTAAAGGCAGCTAGAGAGAGAAAAAAGATCACCTACAAAGGAAAACCCATCAGACTATCATCAGACTTCTCAACAGAACCCTTACAGGCCAAAAGAGAATGGCATGATATATTTAATGTTATGAAACAGAAGGGCCTCAAACCAAGAATATTGTATCCAGCACGATTATCATTTAAGTATGATGGAGGGATTAAACAATTTCCAGACAAGCGAAAGTTGAGAGAGTTTGCTTCTCACAAACCACCACTACAGGATATCTTAAATGGACTGCTCTAGATGGAAGCACACCTAAGGCTAAAAAGATGTCACCAGAGAAAATAAAATCATAGCAAAGAAAGCAGACCATCCAAATACTAACTAAAGGCAAAGAATAAAACACCTATTATAGAAAGAATGGAGGAGGAGGAATAAGAAGGGAGAGAAAGAAAGAAACATCAGACTGTGTTTACAATAACTTAACAAGAAAGTTAAGTTAGATTGTTAGATAGTAAAGAAGCAACCCTTGAACCCTTGGTAACCACGAATCTAAAGCCAGCAATGGCAATAAGTACATACCTATCAATAATCACCCTAAATGTAAATGGACTGAATGCACCAATCAAAAGACACAGAGTAACACAATGGATAAAAAAGCAAGACCCATCTATATGCTGCTTACAAGAAACTCACCTCAAATCCAAAGATATACACAGACTAAAAGTGAAGGGATGGAAAAAGATATCTCATGCAAACAATAAGGAGAAAAAAGCAGGTGTTGCACTAATTGTATCAGACAAAATAGACTTCAAAACGAAGAAAGTAGCAAAAGATAAAGAAGGACATTACATAATGATAAAGGGGTCAGTCCAACAAGAAGATATAACCATTATAAATATATATGCACCCGACACAGGAGCGCCAGCATATGTGAGACAAATACTAACAGGATTAAAGGAGGAAATAGACAGCAATGCATTCATCTTAGGAGACTTCAACACACCACTCACTCCAGAGGACAGATCAACCAGACAGAAAATAAGTAAAGACACAGAGGCACTGAACAACACACTAGAACAGATGGACTAACAGACATCTACAGAACTCTACACCCAAAAGCAACAGGATACACATTCTTCTCAAGTGCACATGGAACATTTTCCAGAATAGACCACATACTAGGCCACAAAAAGAACCTCAGTAATTTCAAAAATATTGAAATCCTACCAACCAACTTCTCAGATCACCAAGGTATAAAACTAGAAATAAATTTTAGAAGAAATCAAAAAGGCTCACAAATA